>ML179703.1:5418-60058 GCA_004369135.1 Dendrothele bispora CBS 962.96
TCGGAGATGCTATTGTTGTTTGGCGGTCCTGGATATTGTTTCCAGGTGATTTGGTTGTCCAGATGATCTTGGCAATCTGCATGCTAGGCACTGTTGGTAAGTAGTGATCATAACTATTCAATATTCAATTTGTATCAGGTTTAAGTAATTTACAACTTTTGGATAGCTGCAATTGTTCTGGACCTCCTCATGGAACAACATTTAGCAATAGATATTGATTCCAAAGTGTTAATTGGAATCATATATTTAATTCCTCCTCTAATCACGCATCTTGTCACTACAGTCTTAATTGCATACAAAACATAGTATGTCTTTCAGGCTTCAGCTTTGGCACGATTGAACTCACTTCATCTATAATCTACTCAATACTAGCTGCTATTATGTGGATATCAAGGGGAATCTAATTGCAAGTGATAGCTCAAGAACTAGGGTGCAGAAAATCCTAGTTTTGTTGATTGAATCGGGTTTTATTTATTGCATTTTTTGGGTAAATTTTATGAAGTTTGTTTTCACAGATCACTTCTCTTACTAATTTTTTTTTCAATCAGACACTTGGTGTTATTGAATTTGAATTTACTAATGACACTCAACCTGCTATAGAAACTTTTATTGATGAGATCTATTCATCAGCCAGGCCATTAATCGCTGTAAGTGATAGGAATCATTATTGACTTCGAATTGGTGACGATTGACAAGCTCATTTCTTTAGGCATTGTACCCAGTACTTATCATTCTCATAGCAGCGATTGAGAAATCCGATGAAGGTTCTGAAAACGAGCTGTCTTTGTCTCAATCAATCCGGTTTGCTTCACGATCTACAAATTTGACCTCTCTGAGAATTCATACCAACCACTTGGAAGATCCTGAGCCTCGATCCTCAGTTACTTTGGATAAAAGTACAGAAGTTAATAGGATTCCGCAAAGAGAATTCAGCCATTTCACTGGTAATGAATAAGGATGCTAGGATATAGACCATGACTTTGGATATTTTTTGACAATTGATACTTCTGTTCTTTTATATCAGAGACTGTGTTTTGTTTTACTTTTCAAACAGTGTTTTTCAAATATTGCATTTGTTTGGGTCCAATGTTGACAGGTACTATATATACTGTAGATACTGTAGGAGTGGTTATGTCTTCCACAGCAAATTCATTTCGAAGAAATGAAGGCTAAACCTTTTTCCCATTCAAGAGAATTACATGTTCAAAAAAATGTTTATGAGTCAAAATGTGCAAATAAGTTGAAAAACTATTTCACTTCGGTCATTGTTATCTTATTTCCATTCAATGTAGCATACCGAAGGTACCTTAGTTTAAAATACCATGATAACAAGGAAAAACGAAATCATAATAACAACCCCACTATTCTTTCCCCTTATCGTCGACATTACTCCGTTATCATCATTGTTTGGTCCAGTCGACTGTGGGACAGAACCAGTCGATGTCGATGCTGGAATTGTCTGAAGCGGTTCAAACGATACTGGCAGCACTTCCTGTTGCACAGTTCCACCAGTCGTCACAGTGAAACCAAACTTGGCCGTGTCTTCCATTCTAAAAACCCTGTCTTCGCATTCTCCACTATCGGCGACCGTGTATTCACACACGATGACTTCATTCCCACCCAAGAAACGATTATTAGGGGTCAGACCGGTAGGGAGAGGTCCTGGTGGGTTAGTCAATGAGATTGCGAACCCAGACTGAAACAAAATGAAGCCTATTTCGCTTCCGATGGTTGTTGTTATTGTTATCAATTCTGTTCATTTCACTATTGTAGCATATCGAAGGCACCTCGATCTATAGTGCAAGGATGACAAAAATTGGGAACAAAATCATTATAGCAACTCCACCATTCTTTCCCCTCATGGCCGACTTTGCCCCGCTATCATCGGGGTCTAGTCCGACAGTTGACTGTATGACAGACGTTGACTTTGAGACAGTCGCAGTCGATGTTCCAACTAACACTGGTAGAACTTCCGGTTGCACCCTCCCAAACGCCGTAAGAGTCGAACTAAACGTACTTGTACCTGAATACTCAACGACTCTGTCTATGCATACTCCATTATCAGGACCTTTGTATTCGCACTCTATGGCTTCACTCGCGAACCCGGTGGGACGAGACGTTGGCGGGTAGGTAAGTTCGACTACGAACCCCGAGGTAGAAGCGACCATGATTCCTACAGAACAAGTCAGGAATGATAACTCTCAAACATTGGGGTTCAAACACTGCTGGGGCCCAAGAATTTTTGGCAGTCAAAAATACCCCTGGGAAAAATTAAGGCTAACTTTCTAGGTCATTTTTGACACCAAAGATATCACGTGCTGTCAAAGATTTGACAAAGATGCTTTGATTTATCGCATCTTTGCCAAATCTTTGCCAAATCTTTAGTTGGAAAGTTAGCCTTAATTTTTTTCGGTATATTTTTGGTAGGCAAAAATTCTTGGGCCCCAGCATTAAAGCCAAGTTCAAAATACTGAAAGAACTTGCCTGAGGGCTTTGAGTTACCGTCGCGGGCATCCCGTTTGTTAGCGTACTAACAAATACCTGAACTGCATCATACTGATAGGTCGTCTGAAGCCCACCCGTCTCTTTGGTACCGAGCGGTATCAATTGGGTAGCAGCTTGCTTTAGAAACGGAGGGTCAACCAAGCCAAAGTTGGGGATAGTGACAGCGGTTTCTAGATTGGCATTCCCTTAGAGGATTTAAAAAATACGAATGTGCATTCGTTGTAATAATCAGTTATAGTCGGGGCTAAGAAGAGTATGTCTGAGTTCGAGGCTGACCTGGAACGACAGCCAAGAAAATTGCCAGCAACGTGATGAATGATATTGGAACTACTGGGTAACTGTTCATTGTGGGAGTATTACTTTGAGTCCCCTAGACTCAAAATTCCCAGTACCGCAGTGATGGAAGGAAAGGATAGTGTTTTGTCTGAGTCATGAAGCCTCTTATACCAGAAACTGACCCGATAAGTTCTCCGCTACGTGGCCATGGTCACTTCCTCCATCGCCACAAAAAAAATGACTCAGTTCATACACTAATGTTCATAACATAACCACATCGGGAAATCGGTCTCAGGATAATTTCGACTATTTTAATGGTAATATATGGACATTAATTGTAATAGTGACAATAGTGATGCATACTGTATACTAGCCGGTCCCCTTGTGAAAATCAACGAACATTAGTACATAATAGTGAGGAATACCGGCGCATTTGCTCTATAATAGCTGCAGTACTAACTCTTGATATTAAGATAAATCGCAAGATGAAGAAAAAAAAACAAGTGACATTGCTCAAAAGACTACACTACTACAAAGGTTACGGTAACTAACTAATTATTCTCGTTGCCTGCTCTAGTCCCCAAGAGTCCCAAATACAATAGAATCCCATTTCCATCAGACTTTGTGTCGTCGGAGTAACAGAGATGAATTGACTAATGGCATAAGAATCAGTTTGAAATGAAGTAAAAAATTGGTCAAAAAACTCACGAGGTTTTAGTCTGTCTCATCATGATTCACAGCAGGTCCGGAGGCTTCAAAGTACTATATACACCTTCATTAGAACCAACTCAGAAAACGATACAAGTAAAGGAACTCACAATACGAGCAAGACCAGTAGCTCAACCCATTAGAGCTTGACTGACAGTGACGAGGGGGAGAAGCATGCTGCGTTGCTATAGTGAAACCTTCGAAGACCAATCAGCAGGTCAGGCCGAGTATAATATAAGACAAGGTAAAAGAACTCACGCCGATAGACCCAGGACAATTAACTCAGTCCATGGAGGAGGAAGAGGAGGAGGATAAGTTGAGGGCCTTCTGCAATGAGCAATAGTGACGGGGGAGGGGATAGTCAAGAAGGGGGATAGTCGAGAACAAGGATGCCACGTCGTAGTCTACATAAGAGAAGTTCCGCGTGTGACCGAGCTATTAACCGAGCAATTAATAAACGGAGTTTCAAATTTCTCGGTCCGGGTCGGCAGCATCCAAATTTCTTCTAAGTCCGTGCATACTAGTACGCAAGTAACAAGACAGCTGAACAATTCAGCGTTCAACTGTTACAACTTTTTTGAGAAATAATACTTTCGGTAGTGATATTTGTATGTACACTACCAACATGTTAACACAAGTCTCAAGATGGAACCGCTCAAAATCAAGAGTAAGTAATTCTACTATTGAACCACAGCTATTCACTAATCAATGAATTACTTCTGCTATTATATTGACGCTGTGAACCGACATGGACAATATCAATTTTTTTCAAAATAATACCTCCACTATCCGGTACTAGCGGTATTAAACGCTAAATTAGCGATTATTATCCCGAGACCATTTTCCTGATGCCACAGGGTTGGTTGAGGAATTGCAGATAAATACATTTACATACAGCAATGTTGCCGAAACCGGGGGGTCAGTCCAACAGTCCTTGACAAGTCACTACGCAGTAAGATCTATACCAATCCAGCTCACTAGGAAGAACGGGTCGCAGCGTTCAGGCGCTGCTTTCAAATACGAATGAAAGAATAGTATTTTCAATGGAAACCAAGCCAGACTTTCTGAGCGCGACTAAGATCTTCGAAGAAAATATCAAAATGTCATACATAGCCGGTTGCAACGAAGCTCATACAGCGTTCAATATAGCGTTTCAAAAATTTAGCATGCGAAAGCAGAGATGATTACTATCAGAAAGCTAACGATTTGATAAGGACTATCAACTTATTACAAGAACGACTACGTGATAGTGCATCATATGCGTCCACCTGTACTCCGATTTGACCTACCCCTTGTTTTCCGCAATTCAGCGACACCGACAGAGATTGAGCTTCTCATCCGGTCTGGGCGAGCCCCGACAACGATCATTGGGAACCGACTTACTTCCCTATGTAAATCTTTACGACATGTCTTTTTTACTTTTTTGTTTATTCACTGCTAAGCTGGTCATGGAGCGTATGGACCAGGATGGTAGCCTCGTAGCAATTACTATCTATGATTCTATGTGTTGTATGGGACCACGATAGTGCCATCAAAGTCTGGCCCCCTTAGGGTGCCACGACAGGGTTCTGTCTAGCCACGAAGGCTTGAATATGCATCGGTCATGGGTTAATAGTGTGTCAAATAGTGGGTGTTGTAGTAATTAGTGGAGCATGTAGTGGGTGTATATACAGGGATAGTGTAGATTAGGCGTTGTCTTCCGATAGTGAGGGTAGGGTGCTGTGTATATGTAATAGTCGCTCTAAGTGAGTGGGCCGACTCCATTGGTAAGATTGAATAGGTTGGGCAGCAGGCAGCGTTGAGTCAACAAGGAGCAATAGATGAAATGTCGAAACCTTTGGGAGGTAAACATAAAAAAACTTGGATCTCTACATATGTATATGTTATGTAAATTACGATGAGTCCAGGTTAGCAGTGACGGTAAGGACAGGAAGTGTTCTTTCTGCAACGACGAGAGAGAGGAACCCAAGAAGGCTTCTATACTAGAGCCAAAAATCAAAGAAGAGATAGGAGAAAAGAGACATCCTACATCTTCTTCAAGATAAGACGAAAACTCGAGAGCAAAGAACGAGGGCAAAAGGAACGGGTAACAAGTTAAACGAATGTGTGTATGGATATCCTAAGATTCTATCGAAAAAAAGTCTATTATAAATTGATAAGTCCCAAACAAACAATCCCAGGTGGAGAATAAAAGGCTACAAAGAGAGCAAGGGCTCTTCGTGCAAATTCCAGTTGCAAAAACAAGAAAGGCCTCAACAACAAATCAGATCGAACAACAGCTCTTCTTGTCTTCTATCTTTCGTTCCCTTCCTTCCTTCCTCCTTTTCTTTCCTCTCCTTTATTTTACTTCTTCCTCTCTTTCACAACTTTCGCAGGTACAAATAACCAACTCAAACTAACAAGGACTCTAACACCCGTAGCGACACCTAAAGCTCCACTAGCTCCAATCTCAGCCAACATAGCTCTTGAAACAAAAGCGCCTACGAAAAAAGAGAGGGCAGCGATCAATTTGTGATCTCGGGTTTTGACGCGTTCATGGACGAAGAGTTTAGGGTCGGTTCGGACGAGTTCAACCCAGGCGGTTGTTAAGACCACTGTTTCAAAAAGGGTAGGGATAGTAAGTGGTTAGTGAAAATCAATGAAGGATCCTTTCTCAAACAACTTGATTATAAACGCACTAGTAGTGGTAAACTGCGTATTCAACCTCTTCCCCATAATCCCCCAACCCAGTACTCATAAAACCCAAAGCAACAAAACTCAACACATTCGTCCAACGCGGATCACCTCTATCATCAGCTATACTCAACGATTCAGATTGCCAAATACATATCGCAGCGGCCATGGTAAACAGGGTTTGAATGAAGGACCAGCCAGCCTAGTCGAGTGTGTGAGCCTATACGGTCACCAATACGACCTAGAAAGGCACCGGCATTGAAGGTGATGAGAGAGGTGGTGGCTTGACGATCGGCGAAATGGAAAGAGGTGTCTTGGATTGCGCCGCTGGAGTTGGGGGTTTCGAATAGACGGGCAATGGCGAGTGCGAGGCATCAGGAAAATCCCCGTTTGCAGATTCGGGGAAATTACCCCGGTTTTCGGGTAATCCACGCCATTACCCGAATTGACGTGGATTACCTGGATTTACCTTCGTTTATGGTGGATTAGCATAGTTTAGCATATCTTTTAATTGAGATACTCTCAGACTTAGAAAAATGGATGCATAGGTACATGAGTACAATGCCACATGTACTTGCGTAGTAATTTTTGACATTTGTATAGTCAAATGAATTTATAACATTTGAAACAAAGTTCAAGTTCTATTACCGAAACATTTTTCGTGACAAAAATTATTACATCAACATGATGCAAACTGTAGCAAAAGCCTATATACAAACTTTTGAATTTTTTGACCGTGCCGTTCTTGAGAAAGTACGGTGACAATACTGTAAAGATGGGACTTAGTGAATTTCGAGTCTTCATGCACATGTTGGTCATGTCCCCGTCGGCCCTGTTCATAAATTTAAATTACTATTACTCATACTGGCGTTACACGTTTTTGACACGTGACCTCATTCAAGCGGAGATTGAAAATCTCATATGACCTTCTGGTTCGACTTACGCTTTTTTTCTCCACTTCACCACATTAACCTACTCAGTGTTGGAAGGGCGAGGCCCAAAGGGCAAAGGACAGGTCAGCCTGTCACCTGGAGGACACCCGACCGTCACCCGACCCTAAAATCTGACCTGCCCCATTCCCACCCCAGAGTGGGAAAAAAAGACCATACCGGGTGGGCGTCATGTTGACAAATCACAATTTCCGTTTGATTACCGTTCTGCTTTTTTAGAAACCGGAGAAATCAAAAAAGTCACTGCAGGTCGAAGGTGTGAGACAGGGTCACCCGACCTTAGGTCGGGCGGCCTCCGGGGCAAACTGGAGGTCGGGTGACCTATCCGACCTCCAGGCGACCTTTCCAACACTGAACCTACTTGACGGTCAACACGACGAGTGCTGGACATCTGGCGACAAGGGATATCTTCAATGTAGGGCACTATTAGGCCAGGCTGGGAGATTCTTAGTGGGTTTTTACTTCCTCCTGCAATTTTCGTCAAGACCCAATGCTTACAACAATTGTAGTAATACTCGGCCGTCTAGGATCACATAAACCCTTGGGGCTAGGTATTAGAGGTGTTTCTGGAGTGGAAAGGAAGCGGATTGCGAGATTGAAAATTGTTAGTTGAGATAAGTACGTGTTGTGCCCTTTCTACTTTTCGTAACAATTTAGACTAACAATGTCAATCCTTGTTTTCTAGCTTCACCCACGGTGCTGACTCATCAACTACTTCAGCCATGGATGTTGCGAGGACGGCCATTTCTTATATTGAGTCGTTGAGATGGTGAAGTTTGGTTTAAGAATTTAGGACTAGTTTTTCGTTGGCCATACTGTACTTCATAGCCTATTGTATCAGTATCTTGAATATAATGTTTTTTTTGTTCTAACATGATTACAAACTAAGGGTGTTACACTAAGTAATAGCAAGACATTATTCAGATTTCGTGCTAATCCAAGGTAATTCTGGGTAAATTGAAAAGGACTAAATAATTCCCTGGTAATTGGGGTAATCCCGTTATTTAGGGAAATTACCAGGGATTACCTGAAATTTCTGATCATTTTTGGATTTCTCAAGTAATCGGTGCTACTGTATCATTTCATTCAATTCGTCGGTCACAGGTCACAGGCCTTCCAAAATCGACGAAATTTCACAGCTGTCCTGGGTCACAGATGCTGCTGACGAAATCTCGGGCTGTGACCACCCAAAATCAGTCCGAAAATGGTAAAAATTTTCGTCGCCTCCGGCCAAAATATCCCAAGGTCACAGGTCCCCAAGCCCTCTGACGAAAATTTCAGTTCGTCAGGCGGGTCACAGTCACACCCCCTGACGAATTGATTGAAATGATACAGTAATCCCAGAATGGGGTTTTTCCTGATGGCCAGCTGTATGATTTTTTTGTGGAAAGAGATAACGGGAAGCAGTACAAAGTCGAGGGAAAAGCGGGGTTAGAGAGCTATGTCCTGTTAAAGGAACCAAAGCGTGCGCGGAGGAGAATAAAGAGGTGAGTTAGGTGCAAACCTTATTCCGAAGTAAAAAAAAAAAACGCACCTGGGCAAAGTTTCCAGTTTGAAACCTACACCACACAAAGATGGCAGAGAATGATATACAATTGCTGAATCACATAAAGAGAAAAAAAGCGTAGACGTTCAAATCATAAAAGAAAAACCCAAACCATCTACTTCTGGATAGAGAGAAAGCTGGGGACACCTAGTGCTGCACGTGACTCGACTCGACTCCAACTAGTCGCCGAGTCGAGCCGGTTTTTGAGTGAGTCAAGTCTTCATTTTGACTCGTGACTCAGTTGACTTTCTGTGAATCGACTCCGACTCGAGCCGACTTGAGTCGCTGGCCTCAATTGTATTCAATTTTTTTCAATTTCCGGCTATTTTGGGGCCGTTTTCTCACCATGACGAAAAATTATACAGCATTTGTAGCGACTCTATTCTTAAGCGACTCCAAGCGACTCGAGTGGGAGTGAGTCGAAAAATAAATGACTTGACTCCGAGTCGATGCCGTTTGGAGCCGGAGTCACGTGGAGTGGAGCCGGAGTGAGTCAAACTCAAAGTCGGAGTCAGGGCAGCACTAGGGACACCAAAGGTCGATGGGAAAAGGACAACTTTGTCCTGGCCGTCAGAATTCAGCCGAGCTTTCACTGACTGTGGAAAGGGCCGACGCAGTCGGCAGAGACCTTGCTCGCAGGAATTACTTACAGTATAGGGCTCCTACCGGATCGGATGATCCGGCGATCATCCGGCGATTGTGTCTCGGATTCGGATGGCGGATGAGCCATTTTGACCTCCTCCAACCGACGGATTTCTATCCGACAATCCGACGATAAACGGCGGATGGAATGGGGCGTGGGAATCACTTATTTAGTGAGAAATTCACGCATTTGTAGTACCTCTCGGGCTTTCCTAAGGTATTATACAGGTCTGAAAACTAAAGTTTATCAACAAGAATTATTTGCAAGACATCTCTTTCACTAATTAGGGTTAGATGAACTTAGATGTATTAGGTAGAGTACTGTAGTATAGTAATGACAGGACCTCAGACCTTGGAATTACTTATGTACATAGGCATAAGTATATTTTTAAACATAAAAGGTTTTGAAACTATCAATGGGACAAAATGAGAATAAAAAATGGACCTCGCAAGGGTCTCTGCTCAGCTTCGGCAGAGTAGTGCCAAATCCGTCGGATCATCCGGCAATCCGTCAGATTACCATCCGCGGATGCGGATTGACCTCGAGGCAACCCACCATCCGAGCGGATGCCATCCGAATCCGATCCAATCCGATCCGGTAGGAGCCCTATTACAGTATCACGTCCAATGCGAGATTCACATTGATTGGTCGTGTTTGTTTCTCAAGGCAATGGATAGTTTGTCCGAAAAACACCGTACACGTGATTATTGACACAGCAGAGACCTTGCTCGCAAGGTCTGGAAATTTCTGACGCGTTTTGACTCGTCCTTCCTAACCTTGACTCGGCGCGCAGGTGGCTATCGTTTCTGGAAAATAGGCGTATCAGCAATCTTATCAACTTCTCGGTACCATTTATGGCCTTCGTACTTGCCATGCGCAAGCAATGGCCCATTTCCTTTGATCTTAACTCGTTATTTCCATTCATTTCACCATGACATGTAGCATGATTTCTCAGCCTATAATACCAGAATAACACAGAATAAGAACAAAGTTATTATAGCAATTCCACCATTCTTTCCCCTTGTCGACATTGCTCCGTTATCATCATTGTTTGACCCAGTGGCAGTCGGCTGTGGGGCGGAAGGTTCGGACGATACTGGTAACACTTCCTGTTGCACAGTTCCATGACCTGTAAGAGTAAAGTCAAATGTGGTCGTGTCTTCTTTTCTAAAGATCCTGTCTTCGCATTCTCCACTATCGGCCGCAGTGTATCCACACGAGATAACTTCATTCCCACCCAAGACAGGGGGCAGATCCGACTGGGAAGGCACTGGTGGGTTGGTAATTGAGATTACGAACCCAGAGGCGGATGCCATCATGATTCCTATAGAACAAGCTCTCGAACACAAGTCAACGTTAGGTACTAAGAACTTACCCGAAACCTCTCCAGTGACCGTCGTGGCTTGCCCGTCTGATCGCGTAGTGACAAATACTTCAATATCATCATACTGATAAGTCGTCTGAGCTCCGCCCTCTTCGGTACCAAGCGGTATTAGTTGGGTAGAAGCTGTTAATCTCTCTGCAGGATCAGCCAAATCACCAAATTTTGCGATAGTGATAGCGGTTTCTTGACCATTTCCTAGAGGAGAAAAAAGATACGAGTGGCGTTCATTCAAAGTCAGTTAGAGTTTCAGCTACAAAGGACATCATTGAGCTTGAGACTTACCTGGAACGACGGCCAACAAAATTGCCAGCAACGTGATCAATGAGACTGAAACTACTGGGTAACTGTTCATTGTAGGGAAATTACTTGACGGAGTCTCCCGGACTCGAGGTTCCCAGTACCGCAGTGATGGAAGGAAAGGATGGTGTTTTCCTTCTCAGTCATGAAGCCTCTTATACCAGAAACCCCGATAAGTTCTCCTATACGTGGCCATGATCACTTCCTTCATTGCCACAAAAGATGACTTATTCCATACACTGATAATCACAAAAACCAGTGTTGGCTGAGGAATTGCAGACCATAAATAAGTTTACATACAGCAATTACCGAAATCGGGGTCAATCTAACAGTCTTTGACAAGTTACTGCGCAGTAAGATTTATAACAATCCAGTTCATCATGAAGAACGGGTTGCAGTTTTAAGGCGCTACGTTCGAATACAAATGAAAGTATAGTATTATATTTTCAATGAAAACCAAGTCTACGCTATACTCACTGAGCGCGGCTAAGATCTTCAAAGAAAAATATCGAGTTGTAATGAAGCTCATACAACATTCAATATAGGATTTCAAAATTTTAGCATACGAAACAGAGATGATTACTATCAGAAAGCTAACGATTCCTTGAAGAAGTGTGCGCCACCGCTATTAGCGTGGCGTGATACAACTTACAAGAAAGAACGACTACATAATAGCGCATCATGATATGCATCCCCCTGTACTCAGATTTGACCTGCCCCTTGTTCCGCATATCAGCGACATCCGTCCCGTCTAGTATGGATGGCGGGAACAAACTTCCACAGATTCAGCATCTAAATCTTTACCACAAGTCTTGTTCTTCCTCCGTGTTAGTAAATCAACGACAACCTGTCAAAAAGCTGGACAAGGAACAAAAAACAAGAGTGGCATCTCACTAAAAACTAACATCTCTAGAGCAAAAGTAACAAAACATACAAACACGCACGAGCAACGCAACGCAGAAAAACAAAAACTGGGGGGGGGGGGTCGAAAACCCGTGAATGTAAAAAAACTCAGATCTCTATCTATGTATAAGTTTATGTAAAGCATAGGATGAGTCCAGGTAAGCAGTGACAGTAAGGACAGTAAATGATCTTTCATCAACGACGAGAGATCAGATGAACCCATGAGGGCTTCTATACTAGAACCGAAAACAAAGAACGAGAGCAAAAGGAATGTGTAAGAAAAAACGAGAGTGTGTGGTACCATCTCACTAACAAGATAACAAAACATACAAATACGCACAATCAACGCAACGCAGAAAAACAAAAACTGGGGGGTCAGTCGAAAACCCGTGAATATAAAAAAATTTAGATCTCTATCTATGTGATGAGTCCAGATAAGCAGTGACGGTAAGGACAGTACTTAAGTGTTTCTCCAACGAAAAAAGAGAGAGGAACCCAAGAGGGCTTCTATACTAGAGCCAGAAACCAAAGCAGAGATAGGAGAGAAGAGACCTCCAACGTCTTCAAGATAAGACAGAAAAAACTCGAGAGCAATGAGCGAGAACAAAAGGAACGCGTAAGTAAAAACGAGTGTGTGTATGGATACCCTAAGATTCCAAAAAAAGTCTATTATGAGTCCCAAAAAACAATCCCAGGCGGAAAAGGAAAAGCTACATAGAGCGATGAAGAGAGCAAGGGCTCTTCGTGCAATTCCCAGTTGCAAACGACAAGAAAGGTCTCGACAACAAATCAGATAGAACAACAGTTCTTCTAGTCTTCCGCCTTCCATACCCCTTTCCTTCTTTCTCTTTCCTTCTCTCTACTTCTTCCCCTCTTTCACAACTTTCGCAGGTACAAACAACCAACTCAAACTAACAAGAACCCTCACACCCGTAGCGACACCCAAAGCTCGACTAGCTCCAATCTCAGCCAACATCGCTCGCGTTGATGGACGAAGAGTTTTGGGTCGGTGACGAGTTCGACCCAGAAAGCATCCCCATCGCTGCGACTCGGATATAACAAATGTCGTTCTTTACTGGCTTCGGAGTGTCTCGGTTGTAAGGACGACTGTTTGAAAAAGGGTAGGGATAGTAGGTGGTTAGTAAACTCAATGAGAGAAAACAACACTTCAAACGCACTAGTAGTCGTAAACTGCGTATTCAACCTCTTCCCCATAATCCCCTGCAACCCCAACCCAGCACTCATAAATCCCAACGCAACAAAACTCAACACGTTCGTCCAACTCGGATCACCTCTATCATCAGCTATACTCAACGATCCGGATTGCCAAATACATATAGCTGCGGCCATAGTGAACAGGGTTTGGATGAATGTTCCTAGGACGAGCCAGAGTCGAGTGTGGGAGCCGAGACGGTCACCGATGCGACCTAGGAAGGCACCGGCGTTGAATGTGATGAGAGAGGTGATGGCTTGACGATCGGCGAAATGGAATGAGGTATCGAGGATTGCGCCGTTGGAGTTGGGAGTTTCGAATAGACGGGCGATGGCGAGTGCGAGCTGGATTTCTTTTTTTTTCCGGAAAGGGATAATGGGAAGCGGTATAGAGTCGGGGGAGAAAAGCGGGATTAGAGGGATATGTCGGATCAAGGTGTGTTGAAGGAAAGAACCGAAACCAAAGGGCGCGTGCGGAGGAGAATAAAGAGGTGAGCTAGGTGCAAACCTTTTTAGAAAATAAGAAAAAACGCACCTGAGCAAAGTTACCCGTTTGGAACCCACACCACACGAAAATGGCAGAGAATGATCAGGCTCCCAAAGCCAGCCCTCCGTTTGTGAGGAGACTTTAAGAAGTTTATGCTAGACGATGATATCATGTGATGTGATAATTGCAGTGTCCAATCAGATTTCGAGAAGTTTTGGTCACCTCACAACAGGAGGGCTGGCGGAACTGTAACGGCATCAATTTCGGCCATCACGTCGCGCCCTGAAATTTCTTAGCCTATCCCTGTATTCGGTCAGAATCCCTTCACATCCTCAGTCGTTTGTTCACAATTAGCAATTTCTATCGACTGAAAGATACTTCTGAAGCTACAATTAATGGTTCTGACCAACTTCCCTTTTGCAAGAGTGGTTGAATAACCAGGAAACTAAAAACTGGAGATCAAGCACACCTTTCTGAGGTAATTCAAGGCTGCTGCAACAACACGGGACTGACGTGAATCTAAAATCTACCCATGAAGTTCTAATGGAGATTCCTTGGGATTTTGAATAGTATTCAGGAGGGATATGATGTTACATCGATTCAGGATGTGTTTTGAACTCTCGCGCCGAGAATAGACTAATACTTATAATTGATGACAGTTAGCTGATGGCCGAAATTGATGCCGTTACAGTTCCGCCAGCCCTCATATGGCGAGTGGAACCAAAACTTCTCGTGATCTGATTGGCGGTTTATCAAACATTGTCCTCCCTTGTCCCCTAGCAATCCACTCGCCATATCGAGGGCTGGTTTTAGGAGCCTGGAGAATGATATACAATCGCTAGATTACACAAAGAGAAAAAAAGCATAGATGTTAATGTTCAAATCGTAAAGAAAACACAAGGAGTGATGGGACGTACATGTCATGAAGCAGTACGCAGCCAACGGTGCTGTACACCATTCGGGGTCAACCTTCGTCATCAGGTAAGACCAATACCACTGCGTTTGAGGCTCGCTGATCGCCGTTCCACCCTCTTCGGCAGTTCCTACCGGCGAACGTTTGGATTCGGCCATGGTATTCTATCGCAGACTAGCAAGTCGAGACGGAAGATAACGACCGTAGACAAAGGGAACACCTCCCGATAAAGGATGCAGGAGGGAGAGACCGTCTTACGCGGTATGAGAACCGTGAGGAAAGTTATGGGACGAAGGAAGGGGACTATTTGAAGTCATCGGAAGACCACGTAAATAAAAAGGAACCTTGGCACCCAAATTTTTTTCGCTTACGGTGCTCCGTGCACGCCGGCGGCAAACTCTTCCGCTTGGTATTTCCCAAGTATTTCCTTTTACTAACACTTTTGACTCTTTAGACATATCCGCAACGCGGATTTTTGGTCGTTGTTTTTCATTGAGGAACGATATAGATTTATCTAGGCCCCACCCGAAAATCTATAAGTGAGGCTGGGTGGTTGACTGAACACCATGGTGATTTTTCATTAGCCCATTCAATCCATTTATCTGTAGCTCCATTATCCTTTGACATTTCAGCGCTTAGAAAATCCGCGTTGCAGATATGGTCTTTTCCCTCTTATCTTGACGTACTACTTTTCTTAAACCCGACGTTGACTCTTGAAATGTTCTAATCATTTCGCTATCCGCTCTTGTCGCCCCCACAGCTTTCTCTCTGGACACGTCTATGAAAGGTCAAGAACAATCCTCGACCATAAGAAAATTGCACAGCTTTTGAACTCAACACAGCCCCAAGAATAAAGGAGCGAATTTTGGCTGCAGTATCAACGATATCCCATTCCAGCTGACCCATTGTAAGAAGCAGAAAGGGTCTGGATACTAACTTGTTTGTGGGCATACAAGTACAGCAGTGTCTCGTGATGCAGGTTTGATATCGCTTGATATCTGTCATGTAAGAGCGACACAGTACTAGTGTTCGATGAAGGAGAACCATCATTTGAGTCATGAGGCAAAGTGGAATAGTATTCGAAAACAAGTCCATTCTAGATTACAAAAAGTGTCCACATTTCCCATTGTACCCAAAGAAAACTAATGATTGATGGGTTCACAAGGAGATGAGTCTCCCAATATGAATAAACTTAATCCTAAAGATAACTAGGCAGGCTGGCACTGCGAGCACCGTTGGGATTTTGTTGTGTTGCAGTGTTTTATTGCGTCAAGTGAGCAACTGTCAAGCAGTATATCATAAGAAGTTTGCTGAAAGAGTGAAAGCCGCATGGCGACTTGATGGCAAATCCCCCTGAAGACATCGGTCTCTCGTTACAAGTTTGAATTATTGGAACAGCGATCACCTACCTGGTATATGGTTTTTATGTCACTTGCACATGTTTAGTATTCTATATTATCATGTATGTATGTCCTAGTATCAAAAGTAATCTAAAAAATTTCCAAGAGTAAGCCACGATTCACAAGCAAAAGCCCAGTTCAAGCTGTTCATTTTAACCTTGGTCCTAATGTTTCCAACCACTATAAATACCATTTTTACACTGCAATACAACATCTTATTGGCAACAGAGCTCAGTCTTAATCCATCATCATAATCCCTTACAGACATAATTGAGCAGTTTGTTGTTATTGGAGATAGGTCCCTAAATCTATCATTTTGATTTAGGTATAATATGTACTTATTTTAATACAATCCAGTAATTTTGTCAAAAATAGTAATATCTATATATGATAGCAAAAAACACAAATTATTCAAAATCTGTGCTTATATGCATGTGCAGGGGGTTTTTCTGCACAAATTGATATTTGAAAATTGAACATAATTTCAGACCTTTGTGGTTGCTGAGCTATAAAGTATTTTTGCTCACCCATATGTTGTGTCACGACGTGCGGATTCTCACAACTTATGCAAACGATAATAAAGAGAATTATGTAGATATGTTCAAAAAATGGTTCATGACTTGAAATGGTCAAAGATGTGCAAATAAGCTGAAAAACTATTTCACTTTGGTTATTGTTTTTTATCATTTCCATTCAATATAGCATACTGAAGGTACGTTAGTTATACCAGGATAACAAGGAAGGACAAAATCATTACAGCAACACCACCATTCTTTCCCCTTATCGTCGACATTCCTCCGTTGTCATCATTGTTTGGTTCGGTCGACTGTGGGACAGACCCAGTCGATGTCGATGCTGGAGTTGTTTGAAGCGATTCGAACGATACTGGCAACACTTCCTGTTGCACAGTCCCACCAGTCGTCACAGTGAAATCAAACGTGGCCGTGTCTTCCATTCTAAAAACCCTGTCTTCGCATTCTCCACTATCGGCAGCGGTGTATTCACACACGATGACTTCATTTCCACCCAAGAAACGATTATTAGGGGTCAGACCGGTAGGGAGAGGTCCTGGTGGGTTAGTCAATGAGATTGCGAACCCAGAGGCGGATGCGATCATGATTCCTATAGAACAAGTCAGAAATAGCTCTCGGACAAAAGTCAGCGCCAGGTACTAAGAACTTACCCGAAGCCTCTCCAGTAATCGTCGTAGCTCTCCCGTCTACTCGTGTAGTGACGAATACGTCAACCTCATCGTACTGATAAGTCGTCTGAGCCCCGCCGTCTTCGGTACCAACTGGTATCAATTGGGTAGCCGCTGTTAAGACCCCCGCAGGTTCAGACAAACCAAATTTCGCGATAGTGACAGCGGTTTCTTGACCATTTCCTAGAGGAAACGAAATGTTCAAAATCAGTTAGAATATCATTGAGCTCGGGACTTACCTGGAATGACAGCCAACAAAATTGCCAACAACGTGGTCAATGAAACTGCTGAGACTACTGGGTAATTGTTCATTGTGGGAATATTACTTGACGGAGTCTCCTGGACTCAAAATTCCCAGTACCACAGTGATGGAAGGAAAGGATAGTGTTCTGCTGTACAAGTTCGAAGTTTCTTTATACCAGAATCCGGCCAAATAAAATTTCTGGTATGTGGCCACGGAAGTTCCCTTCATGATAACGGAAAAAAAACACCGGACAGCTTTATCTGCACACTGATAATCACAATAATGTTGGTTGAGGGACTACAGATCATGAATATATCTACATACATAGAGCAATTATCAAAAAAATGGGCGTCAATCCAACGGTCTTTGGCTAGTTAAAAGTAAGATCCACCATATCCAATACGCTATGAGCGGGTTGCAGTAAGGCGTTACTCTCAATACAAGTAGAAGCATAGGATCACATCTTGATGAAAGCAGAACGCAGCGCTGGACGTCAAACCTTTGAGTGTGTATGAAGGTCTTCTCAAAAAAAAAAAAAAAAACAGATCAAGATGGAAGATGCCCAATGTGATGCGCACAAAAGATCAGAACCAAGACGTTTATTTTAACATGCAAAAAAACAGAGATGATTACTCTCAACGATCTACGATTCGTTGAAGAAGTGTGCTACCGCTGCACAACAAACCTCGAGTCGGATGCCATGGGCTGTTGAGCTGTAAATATAGACGCCTTAGAGATGGCGCTATAGAAGGTGTTGGCACAGATATTAAGTTTAGCCTGTTACAAGCGAGAACAAGTTCTTAAAGCGCAGTGATCAGAATTCCCCGTGATGAACATTTCTTCCATTAATGACCATCATATATACATCCGCGTATACTCTTGGACCTATTTGACCTACCCCTTGTTCCGCAGATCAGCGACATCAACGCATACTGAGCGTCTGCATCTCGTCTGGGCGGCGGGAACCAAGCCCAGCAACGATCACTAGAATCAACTTCTTCCCGGACTTAGCGTCTATGTAGATCTTACGACAACTCCTGTTGGAAGATTGGTTGCTTCTTCCAGGTAAGAAAAATAAAATCAAAAATCAAAAACGAGGTTGAAAGTCTATGAACTTAAAAAATGCAGATCTCTATCTGTGTATATGTTATGTAAAGTATACGATGAGTCCAGGTAAGCAGTAACAATGACGGTAAGGACAGTAAGTGTTTTTTCTTCAATGACGAGAGAAGGGGGGGAACCCAAGAAGGCTTCTATACTAGAACCAAAAAACAAAGAAAAAAAGCGGGCGGAACAAAGCGCCCTACATCTTCGAGATAAGATAAAAACACTCGAGAGCAAAGAACGAGAGCAAAAAGGAACGCGTAACAAGAAACGAGTGTGTGTGTATGGATATCCTAAGATTCCAAAAAAGTCTATTATGAGTCCCAAAAGAACATTGGGCCCAAGCGGAAAAGAAAAGCTACATAGAGCTATAAAGAGAGCTATATACTTTTGGTGGTTCAAATATATACCTGAAATCAGTATTCTGGATCTTTTCACACAAGCTAATAATTTGTACTTCAATTTTTTCTAATACTCTTCATAATTTGGGTATATATGTGTTCTTCCTCCTGGAAATTTCATTATTCCCTAATTTCCATTGATTCTTCTACACTGGAGTGACTATAGTTAACTGTTATACTCATTGATTTTAAGCATTACATAGGTAAATCTTACAATAAATCATCTGCTCATGAGTCTGCATTATGTGTTGAAATTTGTGGGCTAGTCTGGCCCATTGTTTCCGGTACAAACACACCAGATATTGAAAAATTTTCACTCTGTCATCATGGTTCAGGACTGAAGATTTTAGGCAGAGGAAGAAAATCTGGTATCACCTTGCTTCACAACATTGATTTCATTATCTGGAGCATTGCCACTTTATTGTCAAGATATGGAGACACTTATGCAATTGCTATTCAGATCCATTCCCCGTATAATAACTGCCATTTATTGTGAGTCATCATTATGTGATTAAGCCATTGCCATATTCAAGGGTCTGAGCAAGAAGTAAAGATTGACAATGGAGATATAATAACTTATTACATAGTTCATGTTTTTAAGTTTTACCCACCTTTGAAATGTGCTTGTCACTGCTGCCTCTGCTAATAGAATATCAAATCACTTGTGCTACATTATCTATAGAAATTTACTGCAATCTTGAATATCATTCTTATTTCTGACATACTTCAAACCTCATAGAGAATCTTACTTCATAAAAAATTTGAAAGACATATCCCCAAGTTTTAAGATGCCTTATAGACCCAGAAATCATCTAAGGGAGCCACCTCTGGAGCTATCCTCTAAATTTATTGAAATTTGAGATGGTTTGGACCTGTTTCATTGAATTTTCTAAGGCCTCACATTGCTTTTACTTACACAGACTGAAATCTGACACATTCACCTTAACATCATTCATAATACACCATGATATCAAAGAAAGTGAGTATTTCTTAATTTTGAAACTGTCAAGCTTGAGGAGAATTTGGTATGCTTTTATGAAATCTAGTGATAATCCTGTCCTGCTCTGAGATCACACAAGGTGATAGGTTGATACTCATGCAACATGTTCAAGACTTCAGCTACAGAAACTACACAGATCAAAATTTTCACTAAATAGAGTAACTGCAGGGAAAAAAGTAACGGATCTGCCATTGGAATGACTTGAACTCAAGAGTCCAGGGTGATTCAAAAGGAACACAGAGATAATAGACCAACTAGGCTATCAGTGCCAGTATGAAATTGTCAAAATAGACCCTCTGACCCAAGTCCGAATTTATGAAAAAAAAGTTTCCATTCCAGGCATGAGCCGAGAGTCTTTTTCCATCATCATTATTTTTTGGACCTTATACCGGTTAATAGACTCCTGCTCCTGCTCCTCCTCCACACACCATTTTTGATATCAACACTGCACAATGTTACCCCATCAAATTCTCATGTCAACCCCATCATTGGTATTCACATCAGCACTCCATCATCTATCAAGAGATCTAGGCCATCAGACAACATTGTATATGTTGTATATTTGATGATTGCATTGGATATTGCAGGAGTCAAAAGATTTAGTGATTGTGATGTACTGCAACACTATTATGATTTAGATGCAACAGGCTGCATCAAGATCAGGACATAGAGACTGCAGTGATTGGTACTCTGGATTGAGGTCAAAGGAATGACTCTCAATGAACATGGCTAGAAAATTGTTTAGAAAATTTGGATTATCAGGGAAGTGCTTATCATTGTTATTATTGCTCATTTCTGGGGAGTGCAAAATTGTTATTGCACAAGGACTTGGAGAAGATTATCAGGATCATAAACACATCTGTGCTTGGGGAAGTGTGTTGGAATCTGTGATCAAAGAACACAAGCTTACTGTGTTCATGATGGAAACCATTATGATTGTTACACCCTTTTACTACCTTTTACTTAGTACAACACTCATTTACAACCTTATTCTCAATCTTATCCATGCTCATTATACTTAGTATATAAGACACATGTACTAGTAGATAGTACCTTACCTGTTTACCTTCTGGTGCCATTATGCCATATGTAGGCTAAGCAAGATTTATCTCAATGTGTTATTCTACAAACAGATGTTTTGACATCTGGATGTGGTATTCTTACATTCAACTCTTTCCGCTCAAAATAGTCAGCACTTTGAAAGGAATGGAACCTGGAAGAACAATTTATCAGTCCAATTGTCAAATGACACGGCTATGATTGACATGAATCATCACCGCCCATGACCTTAACTGGATACGTCCATCAAATTTTAGGCGCCTACAATCGCTACATAGGATCCACGATGTGTTACAGTGTCAAATTTTTTATTCGTTCTTCCTGTCCAACGACAACCCTCCTGTCCCAAGGTGAAAGAAGGAGAAAGATGCAGTCGGACAACCTCGTCAACAGGGCTAGCCGCTCGAGTTTTTTTAGGGAGTCCGCTGTGGACGACAGGTACGTCGTATGGATGTCATCCTGTCTGTAAAAACATGAGGCCTGACCTATCTGTGCATAGTGACCCCCTCGTTCAGCAAAGGATTCGGAAAGAGAGTCTCGTACCTATCACGCGGTCACCCTTCACTGATACCGCCGAGACGGTATGTTAGCATTTCGCGCCAATCCTCTTTGGTTGGTTTCTGGGGACACAACGGGACTTAATTCAGACAACAGAAACCGGGAGAGCTTACAGTATCAGTGTCTGAAGTTCCATGGAGTGATCTAGTGCGCCTATAACTATAGTGGTTCCTGCAAATCTCCCTCTGATAAGATCTTCGTAGTTGCTCGAGATAGCCATGACGACGGCATTTGCTAGTTTGACGTGAGTAGTGCCTTAGTTCTCATTTATCTTTGTGTTGCTAATCTAGCAAATGTTCGTACAACGTTCAGCGACGGAACTCCCATACTTGAAGCTGCTGTAATAAGAAATCATTTTTCATCCGATTGGCATCTTGACCTGATTGTTTTCGTCCGACATATAGAATGTGACGTCCTATCTCAGTTTTTTCGCTTTGGTGTGGTGGGTTTGGGCAAGTCAGGTCGCGTACAACGTTCGTTTCCGTCAATCCGATTGGCTTCATCGACTTTTCATTTTCTTCCAAGTCTTTGTTTTCTGTGCGCTGGCAGCATTCACGAACAGCTTTGACGTCACCAATGGCATTTCTGACAACTCCAGCGAGGATAAACAGGTGTCTAATCTGGAAACAATTGCTATCGGCGACCAGGATATTTCGAGACCCTTTCTCGATGTGCAGAATTATCGGGATGAAAGATTGCCTACATTAAATATGCGAGGTATTTCAATGACGATGGCATTTAGTCGTATGTTACTCTTATCGCAGTATTTGATTGGTGCGCCATCATTTTTCGTTTATCTTCAGTGATTTAACAAGCTTGTGTTTGCCTTTTTCAGCCTTTTACCATGCTACTCGAAGAGATGGACGATTACAGTTTTCTCGGCAATCTGCCTTCTTGGTACACATCGGATCTCTCATCATCTCATCTCTCTGTTACTTCATCGCTTTCGCTGTCATCGGAAAAGTCCCAAGCAAAAGTGACGAGATTGCGAAGCTCTTCCTCTGGTACATCCCCATATTCATCGAGGTCGCTGCACACTATATCGCCATCTCGCGTCTTTGCAATGGACGAGTGCCTTACAACAGTCAAGCCATTTTCGCACGAAGTTCCACGGTGTTCGTTATCATCCTTGGGGGTGGACTTGATAAAATCACAAACGGGTTCCAGTACATCATCGGTAACATCACGTTCGGAACACAAAGTATCGGCTTGATCTGTTGTGGAGTGGTCACTTTTCTTTTGTTGTTCACTTTGTACTTTGGTACACCTGAACCTGATAGAGTTGGCAGTCGTCGTTCTATTAGCTTGTTCTTCTTCCAGTTCGTCTATCTCGCCTCTATCATTGTCACTCTTCAGGGGATAGCTGCGATGCTACAAGTCGGGGTGAGTCCCTTTTTCTGTCTTTACAAGGCAAAAGGTTAATTTATGACCAATAACAGAACCTGGGTAATGCTTTGGAAGTACCTTTCGACTTCTTGCGTGAATCCCAATTCTTGATGCATATAAAAGGGTTGGGTGTTCCTCTCAATGAAAGTGATTACGTCCAGTCCGGTCTCGATGTGAGACTTGAGAAACAAGGTGTTCCGTTAAGAACTATGCTGGACTTCGTCAATAGCTGGATGGTCTACGATCCCGAATATCCCGAATGGGGTTACAATGCTCTCTTGCAAATGGACATCTACGTGGTTGAAATGATTTTGACGGTAGGTGTAAACCTTGTAAACCTCTGCATGATACTGACTTTTGCATCTGATTTGCTCTTTATCCAGAACTTAAATAACTATCCGGACACAGGATTGTTACTGGCAAAGTTGGATGCGTTCTATAATCAAAATCCCAACGTTACTTATGTCAACAACGCGACTTTCAATGATGTTGTTGGACTCGTTATCAGCTCGAACGCTACCCCTGCCCTATGGTTCTTTGCAGCCGGAGGTGCAGTTCTTGTCACTCTTGCATTAATGGGGTTGATCAGACGAATACCTGGAGGTGAGTTTGTCCATTGCGATCACTGCTGAGCGCTCACATGGGACTGATTATTCATGCCGAAAAAAATATCATAGACCGATATGAGTGGGGCCAGACAATAAGCAGATTGGTCATGGGCTCGGCCATCATCGCTTTGATCGCCATCGACGTTCACGCCTCTAACGACGTTCTCACGGACGACTTTCATTACGAGGGTTCAAGGATTTGGTATCTCGCGACGCATTCATGGGTGTAAGGGTTCTTTTCAATTCTATCAAGCAGGACCGAAAGAAAAGAACTTATCTGATGTCTTTTAGTCTACCGATCTACGCTTTGGCGCTACTCATTGAACAAGTGATCGAACTCGTAAGTGGCAACCCATTTAGAAAAAAAAAACCCGGTTTGATAGTGAACCTTACCCGTCCCGCCCTGAAAATCGTTCTAGGTCTTGCTACATCTCGCTGGTCGCAGGCTTGGTGACTTTGGATCCACCGCTCTGAATCGCAGTTTCTCCCGAGCGGTATATGCAAGAACCAAAACCAGCGATCGTGACGAGTTCCAAGTGTATTCCTCGAGAAGCAAAATTCACGACGACCCCGAGTCTTATTTCGACCCATACACGGTCCCTTACGACTCGGATAACAAGACGTTTACACCTGCCACATTCGTGACAAGTCCGCCGACAGGAGTACCCAGTTTTCAATCACAACAGGGACGAATCAATTCAGCACGTTCGAATAGGCGACAGCCTTCGGACAGTTCAGTTCTACCGCTAGTCACTCAATAAAAGAGTCAAGACATTCCTTTCAGATATGTATGTATATATTTATATTTGGTACTAGCGTTTATTTCTTTGGGTAAAGAATACGATTCCGTTACATAAAAAACTTGTTTCGAATCTGGAAGATCCACCTGTTGGACTCGTCAGTCGTATTTTATTTTACTCCTAACACTCTCCGCATGGTGACTTGATGGCAAATCCCCCTGAAGACATCGGTCTCTCGATACAAGTTTGGATTATTGGAACAGCGATCACCTACCTGGTATATGGTGTTTATGTCACTTGCACGTGTTTAGTATTCTATATTATCATGTATGTATGTCCTTCCGGTTCCCAGTATCAAAAGTAATCTAAAAAATTCCAAGGGTAAACCGCAATTCACAAGCAAATGTCCGGTTCAAGCTGTTTACTTTAACCTTGGTCTTAATGTTTCCAACCACTATAAATGCCATTTTTACACCGCAATACAACATATTATTGGCAACAAAGCTCGGTCCTAATCCATCATCACAATCCCTTACAGACATAATTGAGCAGTTTGTTGTTATTGGAGATAGGTTGACAGTGAGTCAGAAAAATTGTCTTTCGGACCTATAAGTCTGCAAAGTATGTTGTCAGAGATGCTATTGTTGTTTGGCGGTCCTGAAAATTGTTTCTAGGTGATTTGGTTGTCCAGATGATCTTGACAATCTGCATGCTAGGGACTATTGGTAAGTAGTGACTATAACTATTCAAAATTCAGTTTGTATCATGGAGTTCAAGTAATTTACAACTGTTGCATAGCTGCAATTGTTCTGGACCTTCTCATGGAACAACATTTAGCAATAAATATTGATTCCAAAGTGTTAATTGGAATCATATATTTAATTCCTCCTCTAATGACGAATCTTATCACTACAGTCTTGATTGCATACAAAACATAGTATGTCTCTCAGGCTTTGGCACAATTGAACTCACTTCATCTATATTCTACTTAACAGCTGCTATTTTGTGGATATCAGGGGGAATCTAATTGCAAGTGATAGCTCAAGAATTAGGGTGCAAAAAAATCCTGGTTCTGTTGATTGAATCAGGTTTTACTTATTGCATTTTTTGGGTAAATTCCATGAAGTTTTACAGCTCGCTTCTCTTACTTGTTTTTTTTTTTTCAATCAGACACTTGGTGTTATTGAATTTGAATTTACTAATGAAACTCAATCTGCTATAGAAACCTTTATCGATGAAAGCCAGGCCAGTAATCGCTGTAAGTGATAAGAATCATCATCAACTTCGAATTGGTGACGATTGGCAAGCTCATTTCTCTAGGCATTGTACCCAGTACTTATCATTCTCATACACGGGGGGCAAACTCGTGGGAAGCCAACTGTCTGGCTTCCTGGCAGGAAGCCTATTAGGAAGCCAACCAAGAAGCCGGTCCGATGTGAAATGTGACATGTGAAAAGCTGTGATTATATAGAGAACTACTCCGGGAATCTCTGCCGGTACTTACTTATTTTAGAGAGTATTAAGTAATAATAAGTATCTACAAAGAACAAAGGGTACTACTCCTCGACTTCTCCTTTCTTCTGAGCTATGCCCTCTCGTCTTAAAACATGCTTCTGTTCTAAGTGCGGACACTTATCCTATGACAAAAGTGGTAGCAGATTTCCTGGCTGGCAAGTGACTAGATACAAAAGTGAGGCATGAAAGGGAAGACGAGTTACGGAAGCTGCGAGAAGAGGCGAGGACCAATGCAGATGAGTCGGACCCAGAGGATAAGGGCACGGCGGAAGCAAAGGGGCAGCCAGCTACCAGAGCTGCGGAAGAGGAATGTAGTATGTTCATTCACTCTAAAATACAGAGTAAATTCTTACTTCTTTATCTCAGAGAAACATATGACTTTGGTGGATGATACATGTGCTCGATGCTAGCAGCTTCATCACGAAATTTGCCAAAAGCTTTTAGGAGGTACAAGGTATCAATGTTATACCAAAGCCTTACATGAGAATAAAATATTCCCAAACTTATTTTGAATGGTTAATGAGGGCTTAAGAGGTGTTTGGAATGATACTAAACAATGGAATAATTCAAAATCCTTTAACAAGAATATATGCATAGATAAGAAAGCCAAAATTATTCTGGTTGAATTGTGAGACAAAATAATGTCCCTGGAGCTATTTTGAGGTTATTTCAAGCTCTCAAAAGATAACAAAACAATATTCTGCTTTATAATTTGTATAGTAATTATGAAGGCTTATAAGTTTCAAAGTTATCCTGATGATTATATATTCACCAATTATTCCAATCATTGACAATTGTAAGGGGATGTAATCATTTTAGGGGCTCATAAACACCTTATGAGCAATTATAAAAGACTCAAGAGAGTTTTATACCATAATAATATACTATAAGATCCAATACATACCCCCACATTAATAGGCCAGACTTAGTTCAGCACTTCTCAGAGTTTCAGTCCAGAAGATAATATGCCACCTACTCCTTCATATTTTAGACCCTAGAGACCATTTCAGACCCAACATGATTGAGAAGTTTTTTGAATTCTCCCTGTGTGCTGGTCTCAATGAGAACCTTACAGAGGAGTTGATTGACCTACTTTTGAAGTGTTCTTCACTAGTAGCCACAGGATCTCACAATCAAGACTCTGGCTGAGACACAAGAAATATGGGATCTAGCTGGACACAGCTGCTTTCAAATCAACAGGGTCTGTATAGATTTGTTGCAGCTGTTGAAGAACTACTTATTATGATTTTTGGATAGTTCACAAAAGAAACCATATCTGTATCATATATTGTACGAATATCTGGTGAAATACATATGTTTTTGAAACTAGGTATTTAACGTACTGTGTGCCTCCTTTTTCCGGTGTTGTTGCTCTCTTTACGACGCTCCAGAGCTCCAGGATCTCTGGCTTCCTTTCGAGACTTGTCTTTGATAGTCCTGAAGACATAGCTATCATATATTTGGGCCAGCACAGTTGTGCTATTGTAGTACTCGGGATTCACGGAGAACCGGCGGTATCCTCCCATCACACACGCCTGCTGGAAGCTGTCGATGGCAAGGGTTTGGTGGCAGTTGTTGTACAAAGAGGAAGAGGACTCCGATAGATCCGGGCACCAAGACTTGAAACCATATTGGTCCATCGTGGTGTAGAAGATTGTGAGCGATAGGTCCTCTACCATGGCTACGTCCTTGTCAAGACTGTTTCCAGTGGCTGCATGATTGTAGAAATAGATTCGGGCCGCCTGGATTCGTTTCTTGTGGGATTGATGAGTAGGAAACTGGCCTAAGTTTCTAACGACAGAAGAGAAATCCGCTTCAGTTTGGAAGCGCACAGCAAAGTTCTCCTTGTAGCGAGTCGGTGGTGTGATGGGTGCAGATGCCGCAGAGATAAGTCCCATTGCGATGCAGATATGGATCTGAAAAGCACGCTATGGGGATTGGACAGGTACGTGAATCGCTTTCACAAGGAGATAAGAGTTGCTTACCTGGGTGCCTCTCACAGCTTCGGACACTTCAGCTCGGGGTATCCAAAGCGGGTCCTTCTTTTTTTGTGGCTTTGGTGTTGGAGGTCTGGGTGGCATGGAGGAAATAAGGTCGTTCTTCTTTTTTTGTGGCCTTGGTTTTGGAGGTCTGGGTGGCATGGAGGAAATAAGGAAAGAAGGGATTCAAAGTTCTAGGTGCAAATCTCAGTACACCAGTATTCATTAGTCTGTACAATGCCACAATAGCATGAAAGGATTATCTAGTTGTTTGTCTTATCCTTTGAGCCTCTGCCTTGAGGCGTTTTGATTGCGTCTACTTCCCTTTACTAATGGATAGATTAGCAGACAGATCTTCAAGCTCTGATCACAAGAAATCAATGAAAAAATTCTCTACATGATATTCTCTTTTTCCAATTCTGGACAATCATGATTTACCGTGGGTGTTGGGGTGAACAGATGTTCTGATAAGACATCCTGAGATGACTCTTTTAACTGCTAATATTTTGTATCATATTCTCTCTCAAACTATGCATGTAATGGATTGATTATGGTAGTCTTGAACAGTAATTTACGATCTAGTCAGTCAGATCTTGACAAAAAATTACTAGAAAAAAAAAAAAAAAAAAAGCAACATCCGGTGAGTGGTTCCAATAAATTGATGGCAGGGGTTTGCTCTCCGATGAGTTGTTGCAGTGATAGAGCCTCCGAAAGGCTCAGGCAGCTAATTATTACCATATCAGGAACGTCAGATAAAGCCACGTGGGGTTGGACGCGTTTGCATGTCATCTACCTTACATGTACAGAATAAACAAAAAACTATCGTGTCCTTGACGACCGCTGCACCCTTCGTACCTTTCACATTTGCACATCACTCGAAACAGTTGGCTTCCTAACCCGCTTCCTAACCCGCTCCCTGTCAGGAAGCCAGACGGTTGGCTTCCCACGAGTTTGCCCCCCGTGTGATCATAGCAGCAATTGAGAAATCCAATGAAGGCTCTGAAAACGAGCTGTCTTTGTCTCAATCAATCCGCTTTGCTTCACGATCTACAAATTTGACATCTCTGAGAATACATATCAACCACTTGGAAGATCCTGAGCCTCGATCCTCAGTTACTTTGGATAACGGTACTCATCGGAAGCTAGTAGGATTCCGCAAAGATAATCCAGCCTATTCTCTGGTAATAAATAAGGATGCTAGGATATAGACCATGACTTTGGATATTTTTTGATAATTGGTACCTCTGTTCTTTTATATCAGGAACTGTGTTTTGTTTTACTTATCAAACAGTGTTTTTAAATCTGCATTTGTTTGGGTCCAATCTTTACAGGTACTATATATACTGCAGGAGTGGTTATGTCTTCCATAGCAAATACATTTCTCATGCATGCATTTTGAAGGTAAATAAAAACATTTTTTCCTATTAAAAAGAATTACATATGTTCAAAAAAGGTTTATGAGAAACAGTCAAAATGTGCAAATAAGTTGAAAAACTATTTCACTTCGATTATTGTTATCTTATCATTTCCATTCAATGTAGCATACCGAAGGACGTACCTTAGTTCAGAATACCATGATAACAAGGACGAAAGAAATCATTATAACAACCCCACCATTCTTTCCCTTTATCGTCGACATTCCTCCGTTATCATCATTGTTTGGTCCAGTCGACTGTGAGATAGACCCAGTCGATGTCGATGTTGGAGTTGTCTGAAGCGATTCGAACGATACTGGCAACACTTCCTGTTGCACAGTCCCACTAAACGTATTAGTATAATCAAACGTGGTCGTGTCTTCCTTTCCGAAAACTCTGTCTTCGCATTCTCCACCATCGGCAGCGGTGTATCCACACGAGATAACTTCATTCCCACCCAAGAAAGGGGGTAGGTCGGTAGGGAGAAAAGACGGTGGGTTGGTGATTGATATTACGAACCCAGAGGCAGACGCAATCATGATTCCTATAGAACCAGTCAGAAATAGCTCTTAAACACAAGTCAAAGCCAAATGCAACTAAGAACATACCTGAATTTTCTCCAGAAATCGTCGTAGCTTTCCCGTCTGGTCGTGTAGTAACGAATTCCCCAACATCATCATACTGATAAGTTGTCCGAACCCCGCCCTCTTCAGTACCAAGCGGTATCAAGTGGGTAGTGTCTGTTAACACCGGAGGTTCGCCCATGCCAAATTTCGCGATAGTGATAGCAGTTTCTTGCCCACTTCCTAGAGGAAAGGATCACGAGCGTCATTCAAACTCAGTCAGAGTTCAAGCTATATCATTGAAACCGAGGCTGACCTGGAACGACAGCCAACAAAATTGCCAGCAACGTGATCAATGAGACTGAGACTACTCGGTAATGGTTCATTGTGGGAGTATTACTTGACGGAGTCTCCTGGACTCAAAATTACCAGTACCACAGTGATGGAAGGAAAGGATAGTGTTTTGCTGTACAAGTTCCAAGCTCCTTTATACCAGAATCCGGGCCAAATAAAATTTCTGGTATGTGGCCACGGAAATTCCCTTCATAACAGAAAAAAAACGGACACCTTTATCTCCACACTGATAATCATAATAATGTTGGTCGAGGGACTACAGATCATGAATATATCTACATACATAGAGCAATTATCAAAAAATGGGCGTCAATCCAACGGTCTTTGGCAAGTTACAAGTAAGATCCACCAAATCCAATACGCTATGAGCGGGTTGCATGTTAAGGCGTTACTCTCAATACAAGTAGAAGCATAGGATCACATCTTGATGAAAGCAAAACGCAGCGCTGGACGTCAACTCTTTGAGTGTGTATCGAGGTCTTCTCAAAATAAAAAAAAAACAGATCAAGATAGAAGATGCCCAATATGATGCGCGCAGAAGATCAGTACCAAGACGTTTATTTTAACATGCAAAAAACAGAGATGATTACTCTCAACGATCTACGACTCGTTGAAGAAGTGTGCCACCGCTGCACACTGGGGGCTACAAACCTCGAGTCGGATGCCATGGGCTGTTGAGCTGGAATTATAGACGCCTTAAAGATGGCGCTATAGAAGGTGTCGACACAGATATTAAGTTTAGCCTGTTGGAAGCGAGAACGAGCTCTTAAAGCGCAGGAATCAGGACGCCCCGTGATGAACATTTCTTCTATTAACGACCATCATATATACATCCACGTATATTCTTGGGCCTATTTGACCTACCTCTTGTTCCGCAGATCAGCGACATCGACGCATACACTGAGGGTCTGCATCTCGTCTGTGCGGCGGGAAGCAAGCCCAGCAACGGTCACTAGAATCAACTTCTTCCCGGACTCGGCGTCTATGTAAATCTTACGACAAGTCCTGTCGAAAGATCGGTTGCTCCTTCCAGGTAACAAAAACAAAAACAAAAACGGGGTTGAAAGTCTATGAACATAAAAAACCAGATCTCTATCTATGTATGTGTTATGTAAAGTATACGATGAGTCCAGGTAAGTAGTGACAGTAAGGACAGGAAGTGTTCGAACTCCAACGACGAGAGGGCTTCTATACTAGAGCCAGAAAACAAGGAAGGGATAGGAGAAAAGAGATCCCCAACGTCTTCAAGATAAGATAAAAAAACTCGAGAGCAAATAACGAGAGCAAAAAGGAGCGCGTAACAAGAAACGAGTGTGTGTATGGATATCATAAGATTCCAAAAAAGTCTATTATGAGTCCCAAAAGAACATTCCCGAGCGGAAAAGAAAAGCTACATAGAGCAATGAAGAGAGCAAGTCGCTTTGTGCAAATCCCGGTTGCAAAAAACAAGAAAGATCTCAACAAATCGGGTAGAACAATGGTTCTTCTAGTCTCCCCTCTCTTTCCTTCCTTCCTTCCTTCTTCCCTTCTTCTTTCCTTCTCTCTACTTCTTTCCCTCTTTCACAACTTTCGCAGGTACAAACAACCAACTCAAACTAACAAGAACCCTAACCCCCGTAGCGACACCTAAAGCTCCACTAGCTCCAATCTCAGCCAACATAGCTCTCGAAACGAAAGCGCCAACGAAAAGAGAGACGGCAGCGATCAATTTGTGATCTCGGGTTTTGACGCGTTGATGGACGAAGAGTTTGGGGTCGGTGACGAGTTCGACCCAGACGGTTGTTAAGACGACTGTTTAAAAGAGAGAGAAGGTGGTAAAATAGGGTAGTTAGTAAAATCAACGAAAGAAACAACATTTCAAGTTAAAAAGAAAAAGAACGCACTAGTAGTCGTAAACTGCGTATTCAACCTCTTCCCCATAATCCCCTGCAACCCCAACCCAGCACTCATAAACCCCAACGCAACAAAACTCAACACGTTCGTCCAACTCGGATCTCCTCTGTCATCAGCTATACTCAATGATCCGGATTGCCATATGCATATCGCAGCGGCCATGGTGAACAGGGTTTGGATGAAGGTTCCTAGGACGAGCCAGAGTCGAGTGTGGGAACCTAGACGGTCACCGATGCGACCTAGGAAGGCACCGGCGTTGAATGTGATGAGAGAGGTTATGGCTTGACGATCGGCGAAATGGAATGAGGTGTCCCGGATTGCGCCGTTGGAGTTGGGGGTTTCGAAGAGACGGGCGATGGCGAGTGCGAGCTGGATTATTTTGCGGAAAGGGATAATGGGAAGCGGGACAGAGTCGGGGGAGAAGCGGGGTTGAAGGGATATGACGAATCAAGTTGTGAAAGGAACCGAAACCAAAATGTGCACGGAGGAGAATAAAGAGGTGAGCTAGATGCAAACCTTATTCGGAAGTAAGAAAAAAACGCACCTGAGCAAAGTTTCCCGTTTGAAACCCACACCACACAAAGATGGCAGAGAATGATATACAATCGCTGGATTACGCAAAGAAAAAAAAATCATAGACGTCAACAAATCATAAAGAAAACCCAAGGAGTGATGGGACGTACATGAAACCGGTCATGAAGCAGTATGCAGCCAACGGCGCTGTACACCATTCGGGGTCGACTTCCGTCATCAAATAAGACCAATACGATTGCGTTTGAGGCTCGCTGATCGTTCCACCCTCTTCAGCAGTTCCTACCGACGAACGTTTGGATTCGGCCATAGTATCCTATCGAGTCTTTGTACGGGTAGCAGAGACGGAAGACAACGAGAGACAAAGGAGACACCTCCCAATAAAGGACGCAGGGGAGAGGGAGACCGTCGTAGGCGGTATGAGAACCGTGAGGAATGGGACGAAGGAAGGGGGACTATTTGAAGTCATCGGAAGACTAGGTAATAAAAAGGAACCTTGGCACCCGAGTTTTTTCGCTTACGGTGCTCCGTGCGCCGCCGGCAAACTCCTCCGCTTGGCATTTCCTTTTATCAACACTTTCGACTCTTTCCCTCTTACCTCGACGTACTATATCTCTTAAACCCGACTCTGACTCTTGAAATGTTCTAATTACTTCGCTATCCGCTCTTGTCGCCCCACAGCTTTCTCTCTGGGCACGTCTATGAAAGGCCAAGAACAATCGTCGACCATAAGAAAATCGCACAGCTTTTGGGCTCAACACAGGCCCCAAGAATGAAAGGGCTGCTGGATATCCGTTAATCTCGTTCCTTGGGCTACTTGGCAACTCATGTAAAAAGTCAACCTGAACGCTTTTAAAGCCTTCAGAGAAAGTTTCGTAAAGTATGTACCTTTACGTCCGCTCTAACAGCGCATCTGCATTCTTTTCTATAGGCCAAGCCTTCGACCTCCTTCGACTCGGCGTAGCGGCATGTTGATATCAATTCATTCTCAATGAGCTCGATGTCAAGCCTGGCGCGAGAAACGCAATAAATGAGGACGTGCGTGCCATCATTGGCTGATTACTCGTCATTCCTCAAAAAAAGATACAACTCGTTAATGGACCAAACACGCCGAAAAGTTAAAAAATTCTGTCGAGCAGAAACGGTGACTGAAAGTCACGTAACTTTCCTTTTATGGTTTATCAATGGTTTTTCCGTTTGTCTGAAATGGACACTGAAAGCTACTGATTATCCTGAATAGGCTAATCTTCTGCTCGACAGAATTTTTTGACTTTTCGCTGTGAAAAGAAGCAAGTTCGATTTGGGTCGACCACCAGTTCTCCACCTTTTACTCAAGCTTAACAGGCTGAAGATGATCAAGAGATCAGCTCATCTATGTATCATGCATAGATCCTTCAAACCACAGGTTAATGTTGACTGCGGGCTGGAGAAAAGATATCCGGAATTATGAATCAAGCTTAATCAAAACCAGCCCCTATAGAACTCCTTATCTTCAAGCCAAAAAACACCCATATCTTTAGGCTGGTTTTCTGACTTTGCTATCAATACGTCCTTTCTTGAAAAACATCCTTGTTTATTCGCCGTTATGCGTTAACATATGTTGGCGACTACTATTGCGAGTGCTATCTACTGCTGAGCCTGGCATTTGTTGTAAGCTATAACATCGTGATTAGGTTAAGTGGGATTAAATGTCTACGTCCTTCCTCGGTATAACTCTCCCTTGCACACTAGTTCTCACATTCTCAGCGCATACATACAACTCACAACACGCCACTGCCACATCTCCTTCGATGGACCCGTGTCATCTAGACGTAGTTCCCAACCTCACCTCAAGTCTACCAGGCAATGACTATATATTCAACCTCACCCCTCCATCGTAAAGACCCCTTCAAGAAGTCTGCCACTGTTTACCCTCGGTTTTTCAATTGACCAAACGACGAAATAACGTCTACTTAGATGCAAAGTTGAGTCCATAATACTTCCTCCATATGCAATGAGAGTCGGGAGGAAGAAGCTTCACGGAAGTGCTCCTAGAGTGTCGGGGGATGTGAGAAAGCGACTTGGTTCCAGAGACTTTGACACTGGCAAGGTGCAGTCACTTCGGATCGTTGGGTATGAGTAAGTGACTTTTAATTATTAATGAATCTTTCATTCATTCTGAAGTACTGGTGAAAATAGAAGTCACTTATATCAGTGCAGACTATTGTACACTGGAAGTTGTACAAGGTTTCTGTCGACTTTCTCGTTTATTTTACACGCTATGGGGTTTTCCCTTCCTTTCACTCGCTCTCCAGTATGGTCCCACATCAGGAAAAGCCCCATTTCGGAATTGGCGCCAAATACCATGCAATACCAAAAATAACAGGTAATTGTCATAAATTTAAGGTAATCACCCTAAATACCTAAATTCCCCCGATTACCCAGGAATTATTTAGTCCTTTTTAGATTAGCCCAAATTACCTTCAATTACCTTGGAAAAGTACGAAATAGTGAGAATTATACTTGCAAAATCATAGTACCCTTGACTTCTAATCACACAACAACAATGAAAGTAAAACAGTATTATTAAAGACAATAAAATACACAAGTATGTTAACAGAGTACAGCTAGTTCAATCCCTCAACAAAGAGAATTTCCGTCAGACAACCCATAACCGTCACCCAGAAGCCATTTCACTATACAGACAACAAATTTTGAGTCCGCGGTTGTTGGGTCAAGCAAACAAAAAGAAATGAACATACCTGATATCAAAGTCAACATCAATTTGAAGTCTAAATTCAGGCATTATTAGAGTTGCGAAGAAAGAGAAATATACAGTTTACGTACCAAACAACGAACAATGTTTTTGTAAGTCCCCATGTGAGTCCGGACTATGACTTCCTAAATGGGAAAAAGCGTCCAAACTGGTGAGCTGGCGAAGGCTGAGGAGACTGGTTATTGTCTGTACCATTCTAGATAGGGAAGTGGACTGAGGTAGAGTCGAACCGGAGCACAAAAAAACAGCAATGCCACTAAAGAACAAGAGCACGACAAACAACAGTCAAGAAGAATAGCGGAAGCATAGTGAGAAATAAAGATGTACCTTGGCATAAAATATAAGTTTACGAGCCCAACGTGGTCAAAAACATGAGTGGAGATTGAGAAGAGGCTCACCGAGCCACGTAGATGGTGGTGGAACGAGTACAAGTGATGATTTCATAAGCGTCCATATAAAATACTTACAGCACGTGACTATGTTGAATTCCTCGGCATCCGAATCGGAATTGCCATGGACCAGGACAGGGTCACAGGGCCAACGGGGACACGTGCATCCAGACTCGAAATTCCTCCAAGTCCCACCTTTGCAGTATTGTCACCATACTTTCTCAAAAACGGCACGGTCAAAAAATTCAAAAGTTTGTATATAGGGTTTCCCTACAGTTTGCATCATGTTAATGTAATAATATTTGTCTCGACAAATGTTTCTATAATAGAGCTTATGAATGTTAAGAAAGCATTTAGCTATACAAAAATTACTACGCAAGCATAATGTATAATGTGGCATAGTACCCATGTACCTATGCATCCATTTTCCTACATCTGAGAGCATCTCAATTAAATTATATGCTGAACTATGCTAATCCACCATAAATGAAGGTAAATCCAGGTAATCCATGTCAATTGAGGTAATGACATGGATTACCCGAAAACCGGGGTAATTTCCCCGAATTCGCAAAGGGGGATTTTCCTGATGCATCACCGTCTTTAAGTTTGACAGACTGGAGCAATTGAAAGTATCTTATTGATTTACTATTGCTTGGGAAGAACAGCTTATCAAAAACGCGAGTATAGATAACAGGACGTCTGTCAGTATTTCTAGGTCCAGATTATTTAAACCTATGCACCGTATCCCGAAAACGCCTTCCCTCTTCGACTGGCTCAGCGTCTAAGCAAATTCCTAAAATATTTCTCTTCCATTACAACATGATACCAAACAAGGCCTGACGTCTTCTTTTCCACAGTGAGATTCAAAGAAAAATAAGAATCGAGTGGTGCTGTTGCAGTCTGCTTGTTTCTCTGTTTATACCTTGAGCCCGAACGGAGATAGGATTCCCATATGTCGAAGATTGGGACTCTATCAGGTGATACGACGACATCTATCCAGGGTATATCACATTCCGGTTTAGAACACAGGTCCAGCGCTATAAAGACATATTTGTTGACAATAAACGAGGATTCGCAACGGTATGCAAGGACGCAATGTTTATTAGGCCATTTATCAAGGTTTGAGAGTGCCCCGTACACCTTTTTCCCTTCCTCGCTGCAAATCAGATTAGATGAGACAGCTGAGTGTGTGTATTCGAGGTCAGAAAAAGTGGGTTTAGTGTAAACCATGAAATTCATATCTGTTGAGCTCAAAGCATATGGCGAGCTTTTGGATTCATCTTTCTGATGGTAGAGCTCGAATTGGGCACTGGACGAGGGGATGTAATTGAATTCGACAAATGTTGTCATCGAAGCATCTCCAGCCAGGTATTGAAAACAGGACACCAGAGCATTGCCGTCTTCGACACGCGATAGAACACTGTCCTGAAGGAGGGGTCCAGAGGAATAGTGGATATCATAATCATCGATTTGCCGCACAGAAATGAACACATAAGCGGTTCCACCGCTCATGAGAGCGAGGTTGAATTCATTTCCTTTTTTAGTCCGAAGTCTGAAAGAACGTGGTGAAAAATGATGCAACGAGAACGACTGCACACTGCGAGGATTCGCGTCGTTCTTATCGCAAACCTCGCCGAGAAGAGTAATTTGTGAATCATCAAGCTTGAATTCGATGGGTACCTCGTCATTTCCGCGTTTGTCCCGTTGTCGATGCATTTTACTCTCCTTTACGACAACTTGCTGCAACTGGCCCGATGAATCAGTGATGTGGGGAAGTGGAAAATGTGGATGCCACCGAATATAGCGGTGTCCTTTTCGTTGAAGATAGATTCCAATGTATTCACTCGTCTTTTGGCAATGCAGCGACACAAGAAATATGTCTTCCCCGAAATCTGGTAGATGATGCAGAGGAAGATGTATACTGAGACCGTTATTGCCGAACGAAAATGCCGACTTATCACCAAGATCCTCTGATTCGGACACGCCAATATCTCCAGATGATGCAAACTCCAAGGGGGAGCTTGCACATAGTCCCCTCTCCCGGTCATAATCCTTCGATGTCACCCAGGCAAAGATACTTCGATCCTCCGAGTACTTGATAATCTCCTGTTGCAACCGCATAAAAGCCCTTGCTCCCCCTTCCCCATAGATTGGTGGCATATTCACCCCAAAAAGCCCCATAAGGCAGTATGCCATGTCTTCTGGTCTTGTTGTTTCCCTAGATGAAGCCCATGACATTTTCTGTGCAATACTGTAGTGATCAATCACTCCCCCCTCAAAAACAGGCACTGGGATAGAAGTCACTTCAGAAATGGCCTTCCGCATACTATATCGAGTACCAATCATGTTCCAATTCTTGTCTAGAAAGACCATGAAGTCGGGGGCAATCAGCTCTTGAAGTGTCCAACCTCTCTTGAACCACCGACTCTGCTTCAATTCCTCTACATTCTTCTCCTTCGAAACATCGCTTAAGTATGCGATGCAGACCCGACTGTCCCCGTAGTGTTGGTACATTGAGTTGAGTGCTTCAGAAAGTTCAGCGCTACTGGACTTGTCTATGCAGCACGTATCGATCCAGATCCACTCGAACCGGTATTGTTGAGCATATTTACAAGCATTCCAGACTTTAGACCAGCCTGCTTTTTTCTTCGCATTCGTGAGGTCTTGGATATCATGAAACGTGACCTCGTCATCACCCCATGTGTGCGAGAGTATGGCAAAAGTGGGGATAGTGGTGAGGAATTCTTTGACCTCAAAGGTCTCGGTGTTCAGAAGACGCATGGTATGAACAGGATGCACAGTCAAAAACTGGGCCCAAAGGAAATTAGAGGGGCTCGGAGAGGGGGGGAGAGGGACACTGATGGTCGGAACGAAAGCTGTAAAGCAACTGCCTTCGGATTTCTCCGAATGACCGTTTTTTCTGATGCGAAGCTCTTAGTAAGAAAAAAAGTGCCCATAGAGACGGCACAGCACCCAGAGATCAAGTCCGAGATCACCCGAAAGCGTGGTGAGTAAACCGTCCTCCAATGCCGAGTTTTCCGGAATCCATGCCGGTGATTTGAGTTTTTACGGCCTACGCAGGGGCTTTGTCAGACCCGAGCTTCGGAATCTCAAACCTTCATCGCAAGATTATATCCGTCCGATGAAAGCCAAAAAAAATGCGCGGGTACTTTCTAAGTCTACTATAGGGTTTTTGTTTTCAATGCTTTGTCCATTTCGTGGTTACATGGCATCGAAAAACAAAAACACAAGGTTCAGTAAGTAAAGTAAGAAAAAAGTCTTTGTGCAAGTACGTTGGGTACTTAAGTAGTCAGCAGTGTTACTTTGTGGAGGGTATCACAACCAATGTTCTTAATCAAATATACATCACTTTTTTTTAAAGTCCAAGAGAGGCGAGAACGAGGCCAAAGGCAAGAGAGCGGAGGAGTCCAACGACGTAGACGAGCCTAAGAAGAAAGTCATAATTGTCAATAAGCAAAACGCTACGATTCAAATCTTGAATCGTAGGTGTGGCTCACTCACAAGGTAGCAATGAGGTCAAAAACACCTGCAAGGAGCGTTTCGAGGCCGACGAGAGCTTGGTTCAAGAGAACATCGACACCAGAGAGGAGGGCACTGAGAGTAGGGACGGAGGCAGCCGAACCGAGGAGACCGTTAAGAGTATTGGTAATGTCCTATTTTACATACATATAAATCCCATCAAAATGTCTTTAGAATAGAACAAGAAGGTTTTGGGTAACTCACGGTGTCGATACCAGCGACGAGGTTAGCAATGTCGTCGTCGGATTGCCTCTTGCTCGAGTGACAGAGTCCTCAGTAATTTTGCCGCCGGAGACGAGGGAGTCTATTGCGCTGATGAAGAAACAGAAAACATTGATCAAACGTGGCGGGATCCGCTCTTGTCGCCCCACAGCTTTCTCTCTGGGCACGTCTATGAAGAGCCAAGAACAATCCTCGACCACACAGCTTGGACTCAAACACGAACCCCAAGAATGAAGCAGCTACTGGGCTACTTGGCAATTCATTAGTAAAAAGCTAACCTGAACGCCTTTTAAGACCTAAGACCTCAGAAAAAGTTCGTAAAGTATGTGCCTTTACATTCGCTCTAACAGCGCATCTGTATTCTTTTTCTATACGCCAAGCCTTCGACCTCCTTCGACTCGGCGTAGGGGCAATTCGAACTCTCAATGAACTCGACGTCAACGAAGATTAGCGTGGCGCGATGAACGCAATAAAGGAGTACGTTTGCGCTATTGGCTGACTATTTCCTCAAAGAAGATACTTAGACTCGTTAAAGCAAAGAGCCAAATTCGATTCGGCTTGACCACCCTATCCCAAAGATTGCCATCTATTGCCATTCAACGTTCAACGTCACATGTCGACAGCACCTGCTCAAGTATTTCTTGTCTAATCACTAAAGTATACTTATGTGCGTGCTCTCATTGGCTAAACAACTTTCTGTCCTCGGAGAGGATCCGGATACCACCATGACTGACGAGACAAGGTCCGATTTAGCTGACCTACTCAGAGTAGCCTACTCTATCCCAAGATGCTGTCCGACATCACCTACTGCCATGTAAACACCTACTGCAGTACTTCGAGTGGCTAAGTGATGGTTTATGCAGGACACTAGAAGTGGAGGAGGAGGAGGGAACTGCGGACCTCGAACAATGATCTGTTTTTGATTTTAGGAAAGCGCCTTTTACTATACAAACCACTCTCCTTTCCGTATCAACATTTAGGAAAGTTACATTTCTTCTGCATATAGCATATATGGCATACATTACTAGACCACGCCTAACAACACGAAATTTGACCCATATTTTATTCGTCGAAACGCTCTCAAATTTTTGTAGGCTCCACTCGAAAATTCTGTAAGTGGAGTGCACAAATCAAGAGTGCTACAGCCTGAGCCAGATGTCTGTCAGTGTCAATTATCCGACCCAACCCAACACATCCAATACAGGTGGTCTAGACCCAAAAATTTAAACAGTTAAGCCCATGGGGCAAGTCAGGGGTTTGAGTGGTTAATCTATTATCTGGCTACCATCCGCTAATATCCCACCCCTAATGCCATTGTCCCAGTGTTGGACAAGTCAATGACTTGACGCGGAAGTCAATGACTTGTGACTTTTCGTCAATGGTTCAAAGTCAATGACTGTGACTTTTGACATACCCGTGGGAAAGGACTCGGAACAGAGCGGCGCAGGCATGCACACAATCTCGAGTTCAACAAGTTGACAGCAACACAACTAATCTTTACACCGTGACCATATCTACGTCACCGGCAACCGGGATAACATCAATAACCGAAAGTCAAGCGTCAAGTCATTTGGCGGTCTTCGCGCTGTCATTGACTTTAGTCAAATTGGTTGACTTTGACTTTGACCCGAAGTCATTGACTGTCCAACACTGCATTGTCCTGCTCTGGAATAGGCATAACAATTTGGCTTGTGGAGCCCTCACCCATAGCTGCTTCTAGTATACGAGAGACTGCTTCTGGTGCTGATCCTTCTCTTCGATTGTGAGATAATTCCAATTTCTCGTCCCTCCACTGCTTCTCGTCGGCCCTCAAACCTCCAGGGAAGAATATATCCAACAGTGTAATTCCAACTTTTTTCTCAATCTCTTCAGCCTTTTTTAATGCTCGGCTTCATGCCCACTTGAAGTTCAAAGTTTTGGAACTTTTCAGGTATATCGTCCTCCTCCAGATGAAATCCTAGCGCTCCAGGTTTGCAGCGCGCACCTGACACTAGTAAATTTTGGATCATTCCTATTCCTCCGACTGCAATCAAAAACCAGATATCTTCCTTCAGGCCTTGCGCAGTGAAGAGAAGCACCAGCCATGCCAGAGTAAGTGTGAACGTCGCCGGGACAGTCATCCTTGAATAAGTTTCTCGTGCACCAGCGAGATCGCTCAGAATCAAATCACCGACCGAACAGCGGACCACGATGACATCCATACTACCATTTCCTTTTTTGTGAGGCAAAAGACACGTTTTTTGTCGTTCTCAATCGTACGAGCATTCCACAACTCCTTTCTCCATTGCGGGAGGGCTCCTTGAAGCTGTGCGAGTATAGTTCCGCCACATGTGATGATAAGAACAACCCAATTTCGACGCAGAACAACTGGTATGACAGAAACACCAAGCTGGAGAAGAATACCGAAGATTCCACTGTAGTACCGCCGGTCGCGGGTCGGGCACACCAGTACGCTTTGATTTACCGGACGAGCCTTTAGTACCGTTTCCGATGCTTTTAAAGAAGGCGATGGTGAGGCCACGCTCGCATTTACGCCCTTCGATGTTTGGATGCTCATAATCACGTACAAGACGCGAGAGTATTTGCAGCTCTCATTTTCACAACCACCATCATCCATTTACTCCGGGTGCCATCCAGCCTATTCCGACTGGCACACCGCTCCCAAACTTCATACAATCAATGTACTGGTCTCTTGGTACCCTCTAGCCAAACTTGGGGTAGTTTTTCTTTGTTTTACGGCGTGTGTGCTGTCTACAACAGCGAGCAAGACCCAAACCTTCTGTTTGACGCGTCGCACAGCCACCCTAACTTTCCCACACCTATGCACACAGTCATACTCCGCTCCTGCCCGTCTTTACTAGGCCAGTAAGCCGACAGAAACGCAAAGCTGTTACAGACGGTTATACCGGCGAAAAAGGTTATACTCCCTCTCCCAGCCCGTCTTTAGTAGGCCTGTTAGCCTACATAAACACGAGAAGCTGTTACAGACGGTGATACCTGCGCATACGGTCATACACCCTCTACCAGCCCGCCTTTCCTAGTCCCTTAAGCCGACATAAACACGAGAGCTATAGATGGTAGTACTCTGCATATTACTTATACAACGTTTTTGACAATTATCTTGTCTCCCTACCTTCGTTACTTCGCCTTCCTGTTTGGTACTGGCCCTTATGTGATTTGTCTAGACTCTCATATGCTAAGGTCTCTCTCCAAATATATCACCTTGCACACGGATCGCATCACGATGACAACTGGAGTCCATCTACCATGTCCAATTGGATCAGAGTCTCGACTTCCTAAGCCAGCTTGATGAGCCTCGGATACTGGAACCACTTGACCTCGACACAATGTCAGTAGCGTCACTATTACGCCAGGTTACTCCAAACACTACGTTTATATAGTCCCTGAATCCACATCATGTACACTGCCAAGCTAGTTACCCGATATCCTGTATCCGTTTGCGGCTCTTCATTGATCATACGAATCTACGTTGGACATAGAGCCTTCAGCTCGTTCGTATGGTGGTGTTGGGTCCCGGGAACAATGATGTATAGCTGCACATCCACCTGCTTCCCGGTGAAGCCGGCCTCTCCACCTATAAAGACCATGAATACAGTCCTAATACACTCCTCCTACCCACCTCATCTCCATAGACATCCATGGGGCGATCATCGCCTGCATATCATCATTAATAAGCAAGACAGCTGCAAAAATGGCATGGGAACAAATCGATGGGATCCGATTAGCACGCAAGAACAGACGAGTTACTGAGTACTTATGAGACCCAGCAAAATGGAGAATGCCACCGGGGTGATCACAGTACCTTTAGTCCCAGCACTGTCACTCTACTGAGCTCGAGCAAGAAACAGCCTAAATGACTCCTCTCCTCCAACGAGCATGAGCACACATCAACATACTAGCAGGATTCTGCCATTGTACTTGGGCATCCGAAAAGCTGATGTTCATACCACCTCAGAACTACATCTGAGAAGGAAGAAACGATTCGACTTCAGGAGACATGCATTCTAAGATCAGTAGGATGTGCCTTCAAGTGGAGACATCTACTGACAAGCTTCGATAAGTTGACATGTCCGAGGGCGTCTTACTACACTGGATGTAAAGTTCACAGTAAATAATCACTGCAAATGCCACTCATATAGTTTTTCACAAAGCCTGCAAAATGAGAAAATCTATAAAGCCTCATCAAAAAGGTTCAGCCCCAGATACTTCAAGCCTTAAGCCCCAATGAGGCCCGGACATTGCTTTGTAGTATGAGTACAGCCATTTGCTAAGAAAGATGACTAGGTTGGGATTTCCGATCAAATACTGTCAACACATTTCCTAAAATTCGTTTTATGCTCACGCATCACGAACCCTGTTTGGGGGAAATCGCCGTGAATCTCCCTTCGAAATAAGTCCAGAGGCACAGTCAGGCATTTCTTAATGATGACAGTGACGAAAAAAACAGACATCACGATTCACATTGCAGACCTGAGACAACTACATAATAGCTAAAATCTCGTCATTAGGTTTGGTAGGACAAAAAATTTTACGTTGTCATCCAGCTCACAGTTGGATAAGCAGACGCTGAAATGGTCTTTACAAAATGAACACTTCAGGGTATCATTCAATCTACAAAAGGGTCGGCGAATCGAACGAAATGCGGACAGTACCCCCATCCTCATACTAAAAGAATACGTAATTGTTCATGTTTGCCAAATGAAAGGTATATTCTGATTGGTTGCTAACCGATAGTGACGCAAATATGCATCGGTGACGAGAGAGGTTCTCTTTTGCAAGTTCGTATATACTACTAGTATATGTAAAAAGAATCAGGGTTTACCGGTGTGGATTGTTCACCTATCATCTAGGGATGAAGTAGCTGAGGTTGAGTAAGGACGAGGCCTTCGGTCGGCTTCGCAAAGAACTCGTAATTTAGCCAAGATGGAGCGTGCACAGAGATTTCAAAAATTCATCCGCTAATTCGGGTTGTCTTCTACGTTTCGAAATTAGTTCAGATCAAATGGGGTTCATCATAAAATCAAGGTGGCCAATCACAAATCAAGCTACATAACGGCACTCAACACACTTCATGTCCTCTGTCAAGATCTATCTCCAGATTTACTTACAACAGCTCTCATGGAAGTAAAGTTGTTGCTATCTATTCATATTCTAGATCCAGAACATTCTTTTCAGAACCCAACAATTTTCCAGTAAAATCCACATTCTCAATGGTGTTTTACTCCACATCAAGAAACTGTAGCTCAACGCTCATCCTCTTCTTCATCTTCTTCACGGAACATCCACTAGCTGTTGTCAACAGCTGCTGAATCCATTTAGAATTAACTTTGAAGATTCAGGACAGCATTTTCACCCTGGTCAAGCATAGAAAGAGAACTATATAACACAAAGAGTTGTAATACAAACATGAATAAGTAAAACGTTACGTGAGAACAATTAAGAAAAAGTTTGCCCTTTTCCAGCCGAATGACATTTTGCTGATGTATCGAGCGGCGACTGGATTGTTTTCTGGTTCTTGTCAATTGTTCGAGGAAGCAGCCTGTCACATGTGGCTAGTTATACAGTGATTGGAATAGTTGGAGACTACACCGATCCATCGTGCACCTTTCATGACACTGCCTTCTTCTCTAAAACATTAATCCTTCTCCAACTGCTCCTTAGGAACAGGGTCCCCAGTCTCATCTTCAATGATAAGTGGGCTCTCTCCTTCCTCTGAGAACTGAAAAATCTCTTCCATGGCTACCAAGCGTGGTCTATAGACAGGTGTTGACGCAGGAGGAGCCCTTTGGGTACAGGTCGGGTTGGCTGTACGCCAGTTACCTTGTACCCAGGTGTTACCTTCTTGGGTCACTGCTTGACGGCAATTGTTTTGCGACCAAGCGATTGTCCCACTGGCCCAAGAAGCCAACTGTGCATGGTTGAGTCTCTGGTTGAAACGTGTGTATGCGCCTGCATACCATCCTCTTGGTGGTGGATCGTAGAATGTTTCGACGTATGCATACCACGGCATAGGAGCTAATATATTGGTAGTAAGTAACATCATAATATTGAGGAAGAATGCGTAATGACTGTTTCAGTGCAAGTGGATCAAGTTTGTAGTTGTGTGATTTCACTTTGAGGCTTGCTGCGATTTATAAAGTCGTATGCTAATTCAGATTACGCAGTAATGGAGTAACGTAGATAAACTAACTTGCTGTGGATGTGTCATTCCTTGGGCTATCTCCGTCTGACACCATGTTCGGCGTCGTTCTCACAATCTCATCGGGTACTTATAAAAGTCGAAAGAAAAAAGAAACCGACCATTGCTTGCACATGGCATGGCAAGGACAAGCATTTCAATCACTGAGCCATGCCTAAAGAAGACCCCATGACGGGGAACGTACTGACTGTTAACATTTAAGTTGGTGATCCTTCAGGAACTCAGTTCGATCGCGAATTTGTGCTCAAAAAACTCATTATCTCATTGTAGGGTACACACATCCTGTTAAGTACTGTGCTTGTAAAGAGAAATGTTTCTTCCGGGACTCAGTTTGAGATAATTCCAAGCCATCATCTAGACCTGTCACTTGGTCCTCTGTTTTTTCCGAGGTGATCGAAAGCGGAGCTTTACCTCGACAGAGGGAAAAGCTTTGCTTTGCATGAGACAACTTCGAAAATCAGAAGGGCCTACGTCACAGGCCTAGCCATCATCGATGTGGTCCTGTTTAGACCGGAAGACATCGACTTTCAAGTTACCAGGCCCCGGCCGCGTTAATTGTTATGCGTTCCGCGTTGGCCCATCTTTCTTTCCAGTCAGAAGATTTAGGTATCCTTTTTAGCCACTCAATAGTGAGCTTCCATTGACACCTCATCAATTTGAGTCTGCCCGAGATCGCTATATACTGAACCTATCATCTTATCTTCGGCTCCCAGCATTATGGTACCTTTGTCACGACTTGCGGAGGCCACTAGCCGGTTTTATCGATTGTAATCAATCGTTACACAAGATGGCTGGCTCGAGTCAAAAAAGCCACAGACCTGTTATAGATTTCTGCAGCAATCACCGCACATTATTACGTTTTTGATATTTTCCCAAATCCTTCCACTGCGAAAAGTAGGTGTCACAGAACATTGTATTACTTTTGAAGCCTACATTCATAAATTCCATGAGGACCTTCCATTGATATCAATTTAAATCTGTATAAATCACCTCGAAACAATGAAGACGATGAAGGGACCTTTGATCGCGATATGGCGAAGCCGACTTGAGTACTTCCACTGTGATACAAGGTAAAATGTTACGTTGGACTTTGTTCCATTTTCTTTTTCAACAGCTCGCAGGAGATGATGCGAAATAGTTCAGTGATAAAATGAAGCAGGCCATCGCCAGCGTGGCAAGTACGAGGCCTGGCTAAGTACTTTTACTGGGCTGAGGAAGAGGCTTCTGATCCAAACAGACCACGTACGAACTCGGGTGAAAGAAGCCGGAGTTTCCGATGCCTGATTGGTAATACTTAAAGGTCTTGAGAAACAAGACCACACGAGGCAAAAGGTGCGTGTAACAGCTAGTTTCAAAATGTTAGACCAGTTTTGTTTTTTTCCCACTCACGATTTTTGTTTACTTGTGGAGCTGAGCCAAACAACACGTGACTCCTGGTTGGCATATGGAAACTGGCGTTTTATTCATCACTCCGTTAAAGAGTGTATTTACACTGCTAGTACAAATCGTAAATATTGCTCGCATGTTCTCAGTCAGCCATAGGACTGTAAACCGCGTCAAAAGGCTGGTCTTGCAAACAGGTTCTGTTGTCCGTAGTCCTGCATATATGACGTTGCTGATCACGTTTTGTTTGGCTCAACGCCACAAGTAAACAAAAATCGTGGGTGGGAAAAAAAAAAAAAACTGGTCTAACGTTTTGAAACCAGCTGAAAGAGTCAGTCGGCCTCGTAAATTGCTGTCCTAATATCTTGACTTCAGTGGAGATAACTATGTGGACCCCGATCGGGCCAAGGAACTACACCAAACAATTCGAATCAGTCTGAAAATCTTGAGACAGGATACGATAGCGACGAGAAATGGACTTCCCTGTTCCATCTCTTATGGTTAGCATGAGTATGTACATAAGTCCAACGATGTCAGTAAGTAACTTTCAGAACACGTTTGTGGAGATATTTCCTTTTTCGGGAGCCATCATCATTTTTCGCCGTCAGTGACAAGTGTAGATGACACCTTCACCTTTATCGCAACACTATATCTGTCCTCTACATGTTATGAAGCCAAAAAAAAAGTACGCGTGTATCTTCTAATTTTACTACAGGATTTCGCTTCCAATGCTTTGTACATTCGTGGCTACATGGCATCGAAAAAGCAAAAACACAAGGTTCAGTAAAGTAAGAAAAAAAAGTCTTTGTGTAAGTACGTTGGGTACATTGGGTACTTAATTTAAGTAGTCAGTAGTGTTACTTTGTGGAGGGTATCACAACCAATGTCCTTAATCAAATAAACATCATTTTCTAGAGTCCAAGAGAGGCGAGAACGAGACCAAAGGCAAGAGAGCGGAGAAGTCCAGCGACATCGACGAGTCTAAGAAAAAGAAAGTCCCAATTGTCAATAAGAAAAACGTTACTACGATTCGAATCAGAGGTATTGGACACTCACAAAGTAGCAACGAGGTTAAGAACACCTGCAAGGAGGGTTTCGAGGCCGACGAGAACTTGGTTCAAGGAAACATCGACACCAGAGAGGAGAGCACCGAGAGTAGGGATGGAGGCAGCCGAACCGAGGAGACCGTTAAGAGAATTGGTAATGTCCTATTTTTCATACATATGAATCCCATCAACGTCTTTAGGATAGGACAAAAAGGCTTTGGGTAAACTCACGGTGACGATACCAGCGACGAGGTTAGCGGTATCGTCGTCGGATTGCCTCTTGCTCGAACCGGACGCGGGGATGTTGGCAAGGTCGTTAGCAGCGTTGTTGAGAGCGACGGTGAGTTGACCAATGAGAGGAGTGACAGAGTCCTCAGAAACGTTGCCGCCGGAAACGAGAGAGTCTATTGCGTTGGTGAAGAATCAGAGAAAATTGATCAAACACGGCGGGATTTTTTGGAAGAGCACGTACCAATTTGAGGCAAAATGGTGCCGACTTGGCCCTGCAAAGTGTCGAGGACACTGGTAACATCGGCGTTCTGACGCTTGGCAGCAACAATGTCAGAACGAGCTTGAGGGAAGGTGATAGGGTTCGAGGCGACGAAGGAGAAGGTCAAGAAGAACGTGAGGAAGGAAAAGAGGGAGAAAACACGAGAGAACATCATCTTGTGTATGGGTACTGAGTTATAGGTGGTAAGGTGAAGAAGTGCAAAGAACTCGAGGCTCTGGGTTCTATTCTACCGTTTGAGGGAGTATTTATATTAGGCTCGTTCTCCTTGTCAAAATAAAGAAAAATATTTCGCGTACTGGAGCTAACGGAGTTTCCTCCACTGACTGACTTCATACTCCGTGTTTTTTTTTGGGATGATGTATGAACTATGGGGTGGATTGAAAACGCCACCATCAACCTTCTTTCGCGCACTTCTAGGCATCTTTTGAATTCGGAAGCTGTGCGTGTCAGCATTCAAAAATTCTCTTGTAACGCCGTGAGTAAGAACGTTTTGAATGGAAGAACCAGGTGGTGTAAATTAGAGTTGGAGGTATTGAGTAAAACAGCTCCACATCACGAAAAGCCATCGCGCAGGTATTTCCAAAGGGCGACCAACTTCTTTGACAATTAACTACTGCGGATGAACGAGGCTTGCAAGGTGTTTCAATGAGAAGAGGAAATAGTGCGGGTATAAAAACTCGTCTGGCCAAGGTGTCCATAGGTAGGAAAATACTGTAGATGGTAATCACCTCGAAAGTTCAGACTGCGGATGAACGGACTGCTCTGGCAAGCCGTAAGAACGAATTCAGAAGTATAAAAGGGCTAATGCGGCGGTAAATTTGTATACCCAGCGGCTTCTATACATTTATTGAAAGCTTGCACAAAAAGATGAGGCCTGAGGCCTGAGGACCAGTCGGTTATTCTAGTGAAAGGAAGCACTCTATGTTTTCCACAAAATTCATCAACCCGTAGTCTACTCGGAAGTTTCAAACAAGCGAAGCATACTCACTACGGGCAAGAACGACTTTCCGCAGTGAGGAAATCGTGAGGAAAATTTGAGGAAATTGTGATCGACCAATAGGAATGCTCGATCACAATTTCCTCAAAATTTCCTCACGATTTCCTCACTGTGGAAAGTCGTTCTTGCCCGTAGTGACTTGCTCTCTCTCACCCAGAGCACAGAAGTGAGAAGCGTGATGTGTTTGTGAAGCCCTCGAGAATGATGTTCTACCTTTCAAGGTAAAGATGCCGCGAGTCGTTGAATTTTTTCTTGAAAATGCCGGTACCGAGCTCTCGAGAGGCATCCGGCACTTTTAAATGACGGAATCTGCCTCAAGCACAGATCTGACGTCAAAAATTCTAAAATTTGACGTCATGCTCTCGGTATCTCGTGGCGTATTCAGGGTCGGATTTTCGTTACCGAAACCTCAAGAAACGTTGCTGTGGCTGGCTTTTTTTTTTTCGAGCCTCTCGACAAAAAGCAAAGAAAGCGAAGGACTCGGAACAATGCGGAGAACATAAAATAGGGGTCTTCTTCAACATTCACCAAGAACGAGTCCTCCAGAACCACAGAAAAATAAATAGGTAGCGGGAATGGGTAAAGATTTCACATGTAAATATAACTTGAATTGCATGAACGAGTTTAGAATGATGGCCAATATACGAGTGAATATTCGTTGTGGACTTGTAAGGTAGGGTTTTGGCAACCCGTCTCTCGGTCGCTCCCATGGGCTGATGTCAGTTGTGAAGTAAGCCAAGACCCAACTCTACGTTGGTCCTCCCGACAAAAGGAAAAGCGGAAAGGCATCGAGGGTCCAGAGTCCAGACTCAAGTGGAGAGAAAGAAATCCTTGTTACGTCCTTCTACAGTCCCAGGCACGTGCATAAATGTTCTTGGTGCTTACCTAGGACAGTGGGTCCAACGAATCCTGTGCATGGCAATGTCAGAGGAGCTCACTGGAGCTGCGATAATTTTTCCCTTGGTGCGCTCCCGAAGCTTTTTTGTCATTCCTCTCCACTACTTCCACTTTGACAGGGAATAATGGGTGCCTTTTGCACAGCAAATGGATTTAAGTTGATCCACCGGAAAGTTGACCAGTGGCGTTACTTATCAAGTTATCTTTGATTGGGGCGAAGGGCAGAGAGAGAGCCAGTTGGACATGTGAACAGGTGCGATGATATTCAGTAAAAAGGCACACACATAAAACATGACTTGTGGAGAAGAAGCCGGGCTATGAAACTTAGAGTTTAGATCATACCCACAGTTTGTACATCGATTTCCTCCGTTATTGTGTACTCTAATAGTCGAGGCTGGGACGCAAAACACCCACATCGCTGAGCGCTGACGGCTTCAATGGTCAGAGCTGCGACAAAAAGATTTTTATGGAAATGTACTCCGATTCTAGTCTCTTCGAGTCCTAATCTAACATTGATCATGACTGTACTTTGACGTGAAACACGTTGAAGATGAAATACTAGAGTGCATGAACATCATTACATCGCTTCTTGGAACAAACGAGTCTTTTTTTGAATTAACACCCTAACAAATACACCAGCTTTGACGCCTGAGAATAGCGGAACTCACCACCCTTCCGTTCATTAACTTGTCACACCTATAGCTACCTGTAGGAAGACCATTGTAAGACGTACTTATTATGGAAGGACGGACTATGTGATATGATCCATGCTCCATGTCTGACTCTCTCTAGTTGATCGGTGAAACTAGTGAGCAACATCAATAAAAGACTGGTTCATGAATAGAAGCTAATAGTTATTGACATGTCGAATGGAATTCGATGGCGGAGTAAAGGAGCTGTTATGGCGCTTTTTCAGTCGCTCATTAGATGTGATTATAGAGCTTTTGAAGTTAAGCCGGAAATTAACAGAAAGATTCCGAAGTCAGAAGTCATCGACGTGTGTAGAGGATGGATTTGCGTTTTTAGTACAGCTTATGAGAAAGCTAAAAGAATGTTGATTTTATGAATACAACTTATGACACAAGTCGACATCCCGCCTGTCAAGAATTTGGTTTAACACTGGGAACAATTTTGTATAATTCCAAGGAATTACAGAAGAATTACAGAAGATTTATAATAGGAATTACGATGAAACTATTGTATTTCCACTGTAATTCCAAATTTTACAGTAATTCCTAGCATAATTCCACTGTATTGTTTCTGTAATTTCTTGGAATTACACAAATTTGCACCCAGTGTAAGTTCGAGTTGCTGATATCACTTGACAGCGAAGATGGAGATGTTCCACTCAAGCTTCATACACCACGGTCTATGAATCAAGTATGTGAAAAAGAACAAGGCTAACGTATAAGAATCGCAAAAATAGAGATCTGCATACCACAGATAAAATACCGGAGGTTTCAAAATCCATTCAACGAGATATAGCTCTATACGGGAAGAGCTACCTTCACATCTGCGTCAATACAAATTTATATGAGCGAACAAAGGTTGGAGGCTAAGTATGATGGCTCACGTCCAAATGAATAAGCACTAAAACATTGAACAAGGACGGGATTAACCACAATAGCTCATGGCGAGTTCAACATCGACCATTTGTTACGTCTCCATACTAGTCAGGAATATACAATGGAAAATTCTCAGACTACGCTCGGCGAATCAATATTTTGTGTATGTTACCTGTTCACCACCCGACCTACTTATATCTGCGCTTTTTGTATACGAGGCTGAAAGGGGGGGACCAGAGTGGATTGACTCTTCTTTTGCAGAGCTTAGCTATGGCTGTGGTCCTGTTTGGATATCACTGTCTCGCAATGTAGTTGGAAGAATATTCTACTCTTAGACTCAGGATTACGAGGACCTCGACTGTAAGGAATCAGCCTTCCACGAAACTCTCCTGTTTGGTCAGAAGCCTCGGCCCGGTTACAATTATGGACCCACGTTTGAAGAGGCCGCATGGCCGCCGGAAACGGCATGAAGATGCCATGATCCATTGCCGTACTACTTTCCCGGTACAAGTACGTACTTACTTGAAACCGCTCCCGCAATTTCTGATAAGCTCCTGTCACCGTATACAAACAGCGGCTGTGTACATTAGATGGTTGTTACTAAGCGATGACTTGCGAGCCGCTGAGACTCACTCACCTTCCTATAAACTCCTCTTCCAACAACTTTACAGGTGCGAGAGACACTTCTTATTGACTATGCTCAAACTCAATGAATTACCAGAAACTTACCTGCTAGGAAATGGAGATCGTGCCTTGGAATCCACCCGGCGAAGAGGTGAAGGAATTGGATACACTGTTAGCAGAACGACTACGACGCAAGGGCGGTATAGTTGGAGGAAAGGTTATATATGCAGAGCCATTGGAGAATATATGCATGTATGAAGGAAATAGCACACTTCCTATTGACTTCACCGACGTCATCACTCCTTGTCGTTATCGGTTCATTGACTGCCTGGAGTTTGTCAAGCAAAAAAAGCTTCAAATCATCGAGACATCCCATCTTCCCATCGGAAAATACGCAGCTCTCTCGCACGTTTGGGCAAGTCTTCCATCTAAAGAGGGTGTGTACGCCGGACGTGGGTCTCTTCTGGTCAAATGCGAGGAACATAACGACAGCGGGCCAATCAGCATAGACGTCCTATATCATACTTGCCTTGCCGCATTGCAAGAACGCGTGCGGTATGCATGGCTCGATCGTCTTGGCATTCTTCAGACGGAATCTCCCCAAGGAAAGAATGACAAGAAGTGGCAGATTATGCATATGCATGGGATTTATTTCAATTCCTGCATTACAATCGTCCTTCCCGCAGGCTTGCAGCGTTTTACGACCAAGAAGGAAGACACAGAATGGATCGATAGAGCATGGACGTTCCAGGAAGTAATGGTAGCACCAGAATCAAAGGTGCTTTTTCTTGAAAATTCCCTGCTTCCGGATGCTCCCTCAGCTGCTGGACTGCGTATGCTTCCAATCGCTGACTTCTTCAGCATCCGACATCAGGGAATATGGTACTCTGAGCTGTTGGCTCGGGATGTATGGCAGAAGGAGCGAAGAGACAAGTTAATTATGGCTTTGTCTTTCAGAGAGCAATTCCGACGAAACGGCCTCCCTGATGTACTTTCCCGTTTCCACCTCATCTGGGACTGGGTACAGTGGCGTAAATCTGCATACTCAGTGGACGTTATATTCAGTATCATGGGTATGCTGGATATTGCGCTTGATCCATCCCGTTTCGATAAAAATGATCGATTCGGGGCAACCCTTGCGATAGCACAGGAGATGCTCCTTAAAGACCCAGCGGACAATTCTGCTGTTGAAATACCACTATGGAGGAGAATCAATAGATCTCGTGTAGAGATATTCAAACATCGTCAGAGACTCAATGCGAAGACTTACATGATGTATCTGCCCTCACTCATCAAGCTTTCCGACCTTGAACTAGAGCTCGAGCGGGACGATATAAAAGGCTTCACCTCAGCAAACAAGGAATCTTTGAAATATGGTGATCAGAGTCAAGGACAAGTCAACCCACTTACACCTGACGAAATAAAGACACTAAGAAATCTGAATGTTTCGGTTTGGGGAAGGCCTGAAAGCGCCCTCAGAGATATTCTGGCGCATTTGTCACTTATACCAGGATATAACAATGTCGACAATATATCAAGAATGAGGCAGGAAGCCGACCAGATTTGTAAAATAATACCCAAACCCCTGCTTTGGAAGGTGGCCTGTTTGACGGAAGCTGGCGTTTCCAATCCATCCTCCAACTCGTTTAGAACCCCCGAACAGGTGGCCATAGGAATTTACAAACGACTTTCTCCCGTACCACATACTTCAAGCCACGCTGAATGCGAAGGAGTCGCAGCGGCTAGTAACAGCCAGTCAAATTTCGAAACCAAATACGTCTTTGGTTGGTCCGTTCAGTCTAGTTTATGGTTGAGAGGAGATAGAGAACATACTACGAGTGCGCGAAACCAAATGCCAGTACCAATACTCACATTCTGGAAATTCAAAATTCCTGAAGGTTTGGATGAAGAGATGAGGGCTCTTATAAGGGAGATGAATTCGGCGACTATTTCTGTAAATTAGATAGAAACCAATTTACGAGGGCGGAGTTTACGAAATTCAAATCAATTGTCTTTGGATGAAACTTACAGCCCGAGTCCGTG
>ML179704.1:0-60003 GCA_004369135.1 Dendrothele bispora CBS 962.96
TGCCCTCAGCGACAACCAAGATCCTGTCACACATCTTCATGACGGGAACTTTGTGCGTCACCATCATCATCGTCATCTTCCTCTCCTCATCGCTCTTGACGCTCATCAGCGTCTCCACGACCTTCTTCTGGTTTTCAGGATCGAGCGCAGACGTGCACTCATCCAAAATCATCACGTTCGCTTCTTTCCTTGCCAAAGCCCTTGCAATCATCAATCTCTGAGCTTGACCTCCACTAATCCCGCTTGCCTTTTCCCCAATTGGAGTCTCATACCCTTGAGGTAAAGACATGATCCAATCATGGATGTTGGCAGCTTTCGCGGCGCGACGGATGTCATGGTAGTTGGGTTCGACGCCTCCCTCAAGACCATAGGCAATGTTCTCGGCGATGGTCATGTCGAAGAGAGTAGGAGTTTGAGAGACGACGGAAATGTGTTTGCGGAGGTAAGTAACATCCATCAGACCAATGTCGACACCTGATGGGCCACCAAGGAGAATGGACCCAGAAGTGGGTTCGTAAAGACGTTGGAGGAGAGAAGCGATAGTTGATTTGCCGCAACCTGAGGAACCGACGATAGCGACACATTCGCCTGGGGCGATAGACAAGTCACAAGAGTCGAGGACCGGAACATCGGAACGAGTCGGGTAAGAGAATGAGACGTTGGAGAAAGTGACAGCGGATGAGATGGTAGTAGGTGGAAGCCCGAATGGCCAGGAAGAGGTAGGAGAAGCAGAGGAAGAGGTGATCGTGGGCTTGAAAACACCCTTAGACTCAGTCGTAGTCGAAGTGTCCAATTGCAACACCTCGAGCATATCCTGGGTAGCTTGAATTGCCCTTGTAATCCTGTTGGCTGTAAAAAGGTAAAAAACCCGATAAGAAAATGCATCACTATTTAGAAAAAAAAATAACTCACTAAAAGCCATCAACTGACTTCCGATCGTCACGCTGAACACCACCAAATTCAACACTTGCACCATTTGCAGGTAGTTGTACCTGCCGCTGCTGATAAACAGCGCTCCCACATAAAACAACAACGCTTCGGCCAAATAGATCAACCCACTCGCGACACCGAACGTGCACCCTTCGACAAACGCGCCCTTGACTCCGACCTCCAAAGCGTTATCGGTGAGGGAGTTGAACCTTTGGTGGAAGAAATTGGTCAAGCCAAGAGAACGAATACATCTGATGTGATTGACCACATCAAAGTAGCCCTTCCCGACTTGTCGCCTGACAACTCTGTTCCTCCTCTCGCATCGAGCTACGAGACCGGATTGGATGATCATGACACCGGCAAAGACAGGAGCGATAGCGAGTCCGACGAGGGTGAACTCCCAACCGATGACCATAGCCCAGATGAGACCGACACCGAGCATGGAAACGACGACGAGGGCTTGGCCGAGACAGATCGAAAGAAGGGATTTGGCGTCTTCGCCTTGCGTAACCAAGGTCTGTGTGAAGTGAATGACGGAGGAGGAATGTGAAGGGGCATCGCTAGCTTTTGGTTTAGAGTTTGAGACAGCAGCGGAATCGGCCTTGGTAGGAGGAACAGATGGTGTAGAGGCAGCGCCCCTCGCACCATCCCACCAACCCTTATCCATCTCGACTAACTTTCCCATCCCTCTCAATCTCATAGCCCTGATATAGCTCATTCCGACGCCCTCTAGAGTCGCGTACTTGAGTCCCATAACAAGTCCATCAATCGCCGCAACACCAAGCACCAAACCTCCAAGTTTGTTAATAGCCGTCACCTTGTCGTCACCTCCAAACAACCCCGCATCGCTAGAGGAAGCAGGTTGGTTGATAGTCGACACCTGGAACAACAACTTGGAAAGCAAGAACGAGAAGATCGGCGTCAAAGCTCCGCTCACGAGACAGAACACGAGGCCCAGCGCCAAAAGGAACTTGTTAGGAACAAAAGGCAAGACATGAGGTAATAACCCGAAAATCGAGTTGGGGAGTTGCGTTCGTTCCTGTCCTTCGGGTGCTTTAGCAGTAGAAGCGACAACGACTTCCATCTCGAAACCTTCGTTAGCGTTGTTGGCTGCTCCTCGGCGCTTCGTGCTCCTAGATCTAGCCCTAGCAGCCTCTCCACTCCTCTTCAACACGCCCTTCTCTTCATCAAACTCATCATCGTCCTCTACCCTCACTTGTTTCTTGGGGAACGTGGGCGAAGTTGGCGTGAACTGTAGACTCAACCGTCTCTTAGCGCTGGGAGGAACTTGAAGGGTGAGAGTAGCCGCCGACGCCGGCGTCAGCGGTGAGCCCAAGGTCATCTCGGATGAAGACTCGCGGTCGTAAGACGACTTGGGTGAAGAGGGCACCAATTCTGATATGGAACTCGGTCTCCTCAACCTCCTTCCAACCTCCTGATTGTTCGAAGGAATCCTGAGAGGTGGGAGAGGCTCCATCTTCTTTGGCGGGAAGAAACTGACTCTCTTCTCACTTCCACTCTGGCCGTTGTGCACAGGTAGTGAAGGAGCGTCCTCTTCTCTAGTTCGAGTCAAGTCCGCGACGACGTCCAACATCCATGCTCCAGTCGAAAGCCCGGCAGTCAGTCTCCCGACGACTGGATTACGAACAGAGTAGGATGCGTGTTTGGCAAGGATAGTTCGACGTCTTGAAGCGGCAGAGTCAGCCGAGTTCCTTCTTCGTGGCAAGTCGTCGTCGTCGTCATCAACCTCTTCAGCATCAGAGTCGGTGAAATCTTCATCTTCATCGGACGCATAGAGACTTTCATCGTCCTCCGGGTCGGCCTTCTTCGCACCAGCCATACCACTAAGCTCTACTAGCCTCCTGAACTCGGCTCCCTGGTTAAGGTCCATCCTCTCCAAATCGCATCTGTACCCATTCTCCACGACCTGTCCGTCTTTCATCACATAAACAAAATCGTTCGGAAGGATGGTTCCACCGGGAATCGTTGAAGAGTCGGAAGCTACGCGGAACGCAAAAACAAATAACAACAACGTTAGTGGAAAAGTAAAAAAAAAGAGAAACGAGCCAACCACTTACAATCACCCAAATCATGAGTCACCACGACAGTAGTCATGCCCTTCCTCCAAGTCCTAATCGCCGCCAACACCAACTGTCTCGACGTCGGATCCAACGCCGAAGTCGGTTCATCCAAAATCAACACTCTCGGATTCCTCAACTTGGCTCTCGCGATCGCCAATCGTTGTTTCTGTCCACCCGAAAGTCGAACACCTCCTTGGTCGCTGTTATCGGCTTCTTGAGGTGAATCGGAAGAAGAACCTTCGTCGTCGACCAAGATGGTATCGTATCCGTCGGGAAGATCCCTGATAAACTCGTGCATTAACGCTGCACGACAGGCATCGACGACTTCGGCTCTCGTGACTGATTCTGGGGTGCGGAGTTTTTTGGATTCCGAAAAGGGTGAAGAGGAAGGGGAAGGAGCGCATATAGCGATAGCAACGTTGTAATGAATAGAATGGTTTGATAAAATAATAGTTGAGGCTAATTAGAAAAAAAGGATGTCAACGCAAGAAATTGGAGAAAGACGAAAGAAACAACGCACCTTGATCAACAACGCCCATGTTTTCTCGAATCCACTCTTCATCCAAAAACCTCATCTCCTGGTCGTCCACCGTGATAGAACCGGTGTTCCTAAGAGCAACCGGTTCCTTCTCCTCCTTCTCCTCTACCTCCTCGATTTCTTGTGATTTAGGCGCAGGTCCATCAAGTCGGTACAGTCCTCCCAACAAACTCGCTATAGAGCTCTTTCCAGAGCCCGAACCACCAACAATGAACGTCAAGTCTCCCGCAGGAATGAACATGTTGACGTTCTTGAGCACAGGATGAGTCGGCCTAGTCGAGTACGCGAAACAAACGTGGTTGAGCGAAAACTCTCCCTTCATCGATCCATTCGGAGTGATCTTCTTCAAAAACCTCGCACTACCCGATCTCGACTGTTGCGCCCTAGCATACTCTTCCTCGTTATCCTTCACGATCTCCACAAGCTTACCCACCGCGACTTGTCCCTTTCCAACCTCAATCAACTGCGGTACACACATCTGCAAGTTGCTCGTCGCGATGAGACAAGCCCAGAACACGGACATGACGGTTCCGGGTTGGATCTTGCCTGAACGAACGAGTGTCGAACCGAACCAGAAAGATTGAACGAACATGGCCATCATGATCCATTGACTGAATCCTGACTGTAAAGAGAATATCCTGTTCAGTTTCTTGTCGTTTTGGTGAAGACCACCCAAGATGGTGCGAAGATGGTCGAGAGTGAATTGGGTAGCGTTGAAAGCTTTGAGTGTGGGTAGGAGAGTGAGAGAACGCTCGACGAGGGTGGCGAGGGAGCCGACGTATCCTCTCTCGTGAGAAATGAGAGGACCGGCGAGAATTTGGGAAATGGTTTGAATGATAAGGATGACAGGCACGGAGGATAGAGTGAGGAGTGTGAGTAAAGGTGATTTGATAAACGCGAGGATGAGAGCTGTAAGAGTCGTGGTCAGGTGTTGGAGAAGTAAACCCGAAGCTAGAGAAGTAGCTAGACGGAGAGCGTCGGTGTCTGATGTGAATTGGGCCATGAGGCCAGCTGCACCGAGCGAAGAGTCGGATTCCGAGTCGTTGGAGGTTGTCCGGCGTTGAAACCAGGCAATTTCTTGTGAGATGACGGAACTGAAAACCCGTCTCCTGGCTTCACGCACGTTAAGTTCACCGGTCCATATCCACAGCGAACTCGTTATCGCGCTAAGCGCTAACGAGCCTACAGCGAGACCGACGAGTTGGAGAGCTGCAATGCCGACATCGTGTAACAGATGGGACTTGTCTTGGGAGGAAGGGTTTTCAAGTGGGAATTTGGCAAAGGCATCGAAAGAGTCCCCAAGGACGAGGGTCATAAACGGGGCGATGCCACCAGCTATGAGGGAAGAGAGGATAGCGGGGACGAGGATGACGAGTTTTTGGCGGGTGGTGAGGAGAGAAAATAGTGTTAAGATAGTCATCGCAAGTCGTAGCAGTAAGTCGTGTAGAAGGAAGGAATGAAAGAACGAAAAAGTGAGAGAGACCCGGATCCCATCCTTGCTTTTCTTTTTGTTCGACAGACAAAAAGAAACTGGACAATGAGATTCGGCTATGCGTCACGTGACTTCCCCATTTGGAAACCCTGAAGACAATAAGAGCCCATTGTCTCCTCTCCTCGCTCTCATGCTTTTCAGGCACCGCCCTACTATCTTAGTATCTATGACTCGTCTTTCCATGAGGATGAGAAACCATCGGGAGTCGTCGGGAACGTCCCTAGAACATCCTTCGGACGAGTTGAGGACGCGTTGTTTGGCGACTCTATTTGGTCGTTTTGTTTGGTCGTTTTGTTTGTACTCGTTTTATTTGGACCCTGTTTGGTCACTTTGTTTGCACTCTATTTGGCTGACCACCCAAAGACGCCGTTTACTTCTCAAATTAACGCCAACTTCCTGTCAGTCGTTGCTTCCTTAGCTCAGTCGGTAGAGCGCGAGTCTCATATTCGATCATCGTTGCGGTGGCCAATCTCGAGGTCGCAAGTTCGAGCCTTGCAGGGAGCATACCATCATGATCTGGTGGAAAAGGTCCAGCGACTTTTTCCTTCCAACTTGTGTCACCTTTCGGGTGTATAAAAAGGGGCGCGCCGCCCGCGGCAAAGTACTTTCCCACCCATTAATTGAGTTTTTTGAAATTAAATCGGGATCATTTTGGCCGCGATTGTATTGTTGGCCTGAATTCCCGGGCCCGTCCAATCTAAGTAAGTAGCTCTTGCTGCTTCATAATGGGGTCATGCAGTTCGACAGCGGCTTTGAGTACTTCAGACATAGTATTTATCTCTTGTATGTAACACTTTTGTTCCTTCACAATACTTACTTAGGTTACGGGCTGTGTAAACTTGTGTAAAGCGCCTATGTTGGCGTCAAAATTTGTCTATGAGTATATGATCATGAGAAATATCGAGCGCCGTTTCGTCAGCCCCTCGACTACCACTTCTTCTGATCAACAGAGTCCTCAACTCACCTCGTCCCATCAAAAAGACCCGACTCCCTTTTACTACTCTATTTCAATTCCCCTATTGAAAGTTATATATCATAACTGGTGAGTGAATGTCAAAGGGAATACTCTAGAGTATTGATGGCAGGTTGGCAGTGGTAGCAGCGACACCAACGGCAGCTGGCAGGTACTTATTTTGACCAGTGGTAGGTCCAAAAAAGGAAAGAAGTTTGATTTGAGCCAGTAATTTACAAGATATCTATGACCCATGATTCTTTCAGGATATCTCCAATATTCTATGTACGATCCTTAGACTCCGAGTTACCATCCAATACCAGAATCTCCTCACTGAAAGGTGTCAGAACCATCCCTTAATCAATCTGATCCAATTTATCAAAGCTTTCCATCAAGAACATCTGCACCGGCAAGTTCAAGGCCAGTTTCATCAAAATCCTCCTCCTCGAGTTCCTTTTCCAGATTGTTCATCGAGTCCTCGACATCATCCAAATTTGGGGGATAGACACCTGCGACTCAACCTGAACTGCGATGGCAGGTTGGCAGGTATTCCTGCCGCTGCCAACAACACTACCTGGTACCACCCAGGCTGTCTCTACCAGTCAAATTTTCCTCATATATCTGCCGCTGCCACCAACACTACTACCCGCTACTACACCAGTCAAATTTCTCTCAAGTTTGAGTAGATATACGTCTAGTCAATCTCAATACAACCCGACATCAGCTTGTACCCGGATGATATGGGTTATAAATAAAACTACAAGACACAGCAAGCTTTGAGAAGAAAACAGAACGGCGAGGAACATATGGGAGATAAGTATATACCTCAAAAAAATCCTCTAGCTAGCTATCATGATATAATTGAAAAGAACTTTCAAGGTTTTTGTGGTCACTAACGAGGAGCTTGCAAAATGTATTTCATTCTGCTACGATGACCTGAGACAATCCGACGGCTATCGTTTGTCCAAAATTACAAAGGGTTTTTCCTAGCCGACGAGATTCTTTTCCTTCTCACATCGACTCGGACGTCAAATGCACAATTCTGCCAGGCCTCGACGCCTCGGTCGTATCTTCTCGACAGATCAGTATATACTTGACTTTATATCATCACTCACCAGCACTTTATCGCCTAGACTGCACAAGCATATGTCATGAAGCGATGCCGCTAAAAGTAGTAAAATATTTCCATCCAAATTTTACAAGGGCTCAACAGCAGGGTAGTCAACGCAGTGCCACACGGAACATTGAAATTCTCTATGTTGACTCTGTCGAATTGGAGTCGGAGCAACATAGGTCAGCCGTCGTCTCGTCTCCCAAACGAGTGCCCCGGTACTGAGGTTCAAGCGGTCTTCGACTCAAATGAGCGCCAACCTTTTATTAATTAAACCCAACGTGTCGCCAACGCTTCGAAAGAAGCAGCAATCAATGACTCAGATATTGAGAGTATTATCTCCTAGCTCCCTCCACCTGTTGATACATCAATCCCAGCTCCAAAGTAAACAATCGTCATCTCCTAGCTCCCTCCACCTGTTAATATATCAATCCCAACTCCAAAGTAAACTATCTGAAATACACATGTCAGTGACTCACCGCGGGAGCTTCTCTTCTTTTCTCTTCCTCTCCGTTGTGCCATCAAGGCATTCGTGTTCATTTTCACATCAGGTCCGACCTCCCAAAATAATCCATGATCAACAAATACTGCGAGCGAGAAGGCAATGATCAGGCACGTTGATTTTAAACGCCTCCAATTCAGTCTGTGCGCGCACAACAACCGGTCACCTTTGTACTGTCACTGAATGATAGTGAGGTGATGGCGCGCATTATATACATACAGCAAGCCCGAGAAATATATCATATATCTATTACTTATATGTTTTCGGGTTTAATCAACGAGAATCACTGGACGTCGTATTTCCGAACATCCGAAGCTAGACTGAGTTGATACTGCACCTGGCATCGATCAGCAACTTCTCCTCATGGCACCATCTTGATTCTTTGATTTTGATGTACAGTTGTATTATAGATCTATCTATCAATACCAAACTACAAAGCTTGTTGCGAATCACCTGGTTCAAGGTTATCCAGGTCAAGTGAGAGTAAATGAAAGAGAGCAAGAGTATAAAAAAAAGGCTCCAGCTGTAGTGAAAAGATTTACAGCTCCCCAACGGTTTGAGTAGCCCCCTTTGCCCATGATGACATCCTGGTCACAGTCCCAACAGTCTTTACCTCTCTCTGATCCCGATGTCTTGGTTTTGCAAGATTGGATAGCCGAAACAGCTATCAGCTTCTTATTATACGGGGTCTATGCAACTCTCTCCACAACGGCTATCTATCTCTTTCTGTGAGTATTACTATATTTCAACTCCATCTTTTCCGGTCTTCCCTAATCACCCAAAAATAATCCCATTGTACTACACACAGACGTAAAGGAATCTCAAATTCAAAACCAAGATCCGCCCTATCCTTCCTTACATGTCTCATGTTCCTGACCTCCTTAACCTCTATAACGCTCCGAACGCAATTCGACATTGCCCAAATTCCCCTGCTTGGCTTCAACCCACCAGATTCAGACCAAGTCTATCATTTCATTGCCAACATCTTTATTGTTCCTACATTCCTTGATAGGTTGAATGTAAGTTTCCAAACAAATACTTGTTTACTTCAACCCTTTCTTAGACATGCCATGATGGGCCTGGGGATTGATTCATATCTTTTCTCTCTCTAGTATGTAATCAGCGACGGCATAGTAGTATGGAGGGCCTGGATAATGTTCCCACGAAATCACCTCGTCAAAGGAATTCTGTTCATCTGCATGATCAGTTCTACTGGTAAGAAAAATTCCCCTTCATGCAGCATCATCATAACAATTCATTCTCAACATGCTTTGTTTTACTTGCGTTAGTTGGTGCATTCACCAATGCGGGATTAGCTGCTAAAACAATAATTACCAATGGATTCGAGGATGCTGGAGGCGGAAGATTCAACACATTGATTCTTACTCTTCCTCTTTTTATCACAAATTTGATGGCCACAGCTTTCATTGGATACAAAACCTGGTGAGTCTCACAAACTAAACAACATGGCTCGAGTACCATAAATATTCACTTATCACTTACTCTATAGGCTCCACCGTCGAGACATCCGAAAAAATTTAGGATCGACTTGCGGATCAGTGATCAAGGTCCAAAAAATCCTTTTTCTCCTCGTTGAATCAGGAATAATCTATTGTACCTTGTGGGTAAGTACATTGGAACATTTATCTCAACCCTATTGGGCTCAACTGGCACACTCCATAGATTGTTTATGGTTTCATAGGAATTTCTACCGAAACAAGCTCAAATACTTCATTCGCACTGTATGCGGTAGCAATGCCAAACTTATCTGTACGTCGTCATAATATTTATACCGAAAGTTCAATAAACTAATTGCTTTGCTTTTCAAACAGGCTCTTTATCCAATCTTGATCATTATTGTAGCTGCTCTCGAGAGTACGAGATCAGACGGCATGAATGAGATATCTTTATCTCAATCAATGCGGTTTGCCTCGGGCCAGATTCCAACTCAAGATGCTATGGTTGTTTCACAAATGCAAATCCTTAATTCCTCAACGACGGAATTTGATTCTGCTTTAGAAGTCTCTGCTGAAGGGAGTCCCAGGTCTGATAAATATGGTCAAGCCAGTGGAATGACAGTTTGAAGCTCTTGTCCAGCGCTTCACAGCCTTTACTTCCGTGGATCTAATGATAAATCAAAATCAACTCAGCTTTCTTTTTTTACTTCTGACATCGATCTATATACACGCCTCCACTGATCTATTCCTTGATTATAATGATGCCGGACTGTACAGAGGTTACCAGCTGAGTGGAAGCAAATCATGACGAGAATTATGTCCCTGAAGAGAATCTGTTGTGTACTATGCAGATATAAGATATGAGTCTAGTATTCCGACTGACTTGAAACTTCGGCCCTAGAATGTTCCCCTGTGTGGTTATAGCGACGGCTGTGTGTCGCAAATCGGGTGCCAGTTGTCACATCCGGGGCGAAGGCTCCAGCCTCCTGAAGAGCCGGGGTTCTTAGTCCAAACCTTGGACCAAGCGTGTGAATGCGGCACCTGTGGGGTGGTCAAGTCTGCCACTGTAGAATCCAGGCGAGGTCGAGTGCCCCCTAACCGATTCTCGAGTATCCCCGCTAAAAACTACTGAGTGATATGGATGTCTAAGTCAGTCATTATTAGCGCCTTTTTGTCATTCGTCATGAACATTGCACTGGCATTTTCCTGTTCAATTGAAAGTCAAATTGGCCACCACAAGCGTGGCAAGTCATAGTCTAGGCCTGGAACAGGCCCACTAAGCGTACTGAAAGGAGAAATTCGTCTTTACACGCAACTTTTCGTCTCGGTCGCCAGTTACCAATGTGGTTTTGTTTGTCAAGATCTTTACTACCAATCGGGTATCGAAAACTCTGGCTTCTTCACGGTCCTGGATCAGAATTTTCTGAGCCTGACTTCCTCGGCCCAGTAGCAGTTGATAAGCCCATTTCAGGCCTCGTACTTGCCGCGCTTACGGTGGCGCACTTGACTTCATCAACTGTCACCAGGCCGAGGAAGTCGGAAGCTTCTGCAGCCAAAGAGGACCACATCGGTAACGGACTTGGGCTGGACCTCCTCCTCCTTCCTAAAGTCCAGCCTCGTGATTGTAAGTGCTCCCTGCTTTACTCTTTTGGGATTCATTCCGTACAAGTTTTTACGGAAATTTTTTGAAAGGAGAAATATATTTACTCCGAAACACTGTTCCCAAGTATTCATCGATTTGAAAAAATTTGAGAAAAAAAAGAAAACTGGGCTTGGATTTTTCTGGCTGTGACCTGTGGAGAACACCAATTCGTAACCGTACAGTGTGACACTGTCTTTGAAGCGTCAGAATATGGCTTGTTGAACTTTAGAGGAGGACTGATATAAGCCTTGAACCATAATAGAACTTACCCTGAATTATTATCGTAAAGACTGGAGGCCTTGGGTCCTAAGGGGAGCAATCTTCATTTTTCAAATGACGATCATTTCCCCCCACAGTCTTTATCCTGCAAGACTGTTCTTATTTAAGTTATGAGTCAAAAAAAAAAATACAAACATGGATAAGCTTTTATTTACCCTAGGTTTGCTTACCCAAATGACGTTGTTTTTTGGGTTAGAACCCACAAGAAAATATCATATTACTGTCCACCTTTATGAGTTGAGCTCCATATCTATTCTTCAACTGGCCAGGTTCACCCGCCCACCCTGAATTAGAAACGTGTCTGGGTTGACATTCGTCTTTCTTAGTTCCAGATGGGTCGCTATGCGGTGCAGGGCACACCCCTATCCCGTCACCATTTGTGCATGACGAATTGCAACTGTGGCACTCAGCATGGCACGAATGAATATAATAAGCTTCAACACCTGTCACAACGATTGAGTCAAGGAATGCATATTAGTACCTTCAAAATGTTATTTCCCTGACATGGATTCATACAAGAAAGAATATATAAGTTTACGACCATTAACCTGCCATGGATTGTCCATCCCTCTCCCCAAATGTCGGATATCAGCGCTGTCGTCGGTCCTGTAGTATGTTCCATTAATAACGATGGTTGTATTATATTCAACTTGACGATTGTCTCCAGATTATTAGCACTTTCACAGGATTTCTAATCCTTGGGGCTATACTTTCGTCCGGTAGTTTATTTTTCTGATGTCCAAGAATCCGTCTGATTGTGCTCTGTTTGTAGCTTGGAATTATTTTGTTCATTTTCAACATGATAAAGTACACTTCAAAGTCATCGTAACGGTTTGCGTTCTTTTATGTATTGGAGAAACAATATCTTCAGGTGAGTCGCAGCTGCAGTGTGTTATTATTCTGTAGGCTCGATGAAATTGCTTCAATAGCATACTGGGGTTATTCATGGGGGGTCACCCACTACGGTGGTAAGTTCATCGTCATGGTCTAGATTGTCAGCTTGTTTGAAAATCCTTGGCCATAGATTCTACAATCCTTGTCTTTCTTCCTCAGTACGGTCTAGCTTCTTCAGCTGATCTTCTATAATGTCAATAATGACATATATTTTCCCAGTGGACTCCCTGTTGTGCTCCTTGCTGGGTAGGTACTCTATAACACCTTGAGGACTGTCTTAATTTTTCTGTTAGAGCTTCAACCACATTCATTGTTCAATGTGTGTATGCTTGGCGTCTTTGGGTCATATCACTGCAAAGGAATCTTTGGCTTCCCTCGCTAATCGTGCTTCTCGCGGTATCCGCATACGGTGAGTTCGTTCCACAATTTCCACAAGGCGGTTTCAACTTTGAAGTTGGTGCTGAGACGTTGGTTGTAGCGCTCGTAATATGGCATACTTGGTTTCAAATCACTCACCGTCGCCTGATCGACATGGCCTCTACATGGTAAATCAATTTCCTTTGCACATTGTCCACCACATCGAAACTCCCTCCATCTGATATGATCAACGGTTGACCAGGCCAGCAACTACTATCTGGGTTGTCAGTGGCACGTGGGTATCGTTACTTAGACTCTAAACAGTAATCTCAAGCTACAGGCAGCTCACGAGAGAAACTCAGTACCGCAGATGTATTGATTTCGGGTGGTGTGTTTTATTACCTCGACATCAAGCTTCGAATGGGACAAACGAAATCTTATTCCAAGTTGATGTTTTCGTTGAAAAGGTAATCATTCTACAGTTTCCTTGCAAAAATCGTCCTTTGATTCTTACGCAGGCGCTTGCGAGCTATTATCATTAGAACAGTGGAATGCAACTTGTGGTCCCTGTTTGCTCAAATAGGTATAGCTATTATGTCTATGCGCAATGTCGGATTCTATTATTGTGGGTATCAGAGCATCTTACATCCTTAAAAATGATCTTACGTTTTGAAAAGTAATAATCGGTACTACTATGGGAAAGGTAAGTAGTGATGCAGTTCAAGAATGGAGTCAGTACACTTACTGTGCACACACGTCCTCAAGATCTATACGTTCTCTCTGATTGTTTCTCGTGAGTACTTAATTATTATTTGTCGGCCCTCAGTGACAGTTTGCCGATGGACTTCAATAGTGAATGCTCGATCTAGTGACCAGTTGCCTGAATTGAGCTACAAAAATACCACTCGAGAATGCGCGATGATGGAATCCGACCTCGACAGTTTGCCGTTATCCGTGATTTTGCGAGAAGCTCGACTTGAGCCAAATCCTCAAAGGCGACAATGGTCGACGGATCCCCAATTCGATCTTGAGAACAAGGCTTGAAGTGGATTTTCAAATGGACTAGAGGGGGCCGGCAAATTTAAGACTTTAGTAAACGGAGATTTGACTATCACGAAGAAGCGGGTATGGGCAGAGAATTATATGAATTGTATCGGATGGATGACTCGCCGACTCGGATTTCGATTTTTTGGAAGAAGCTTTAAATTCATTGAATCATCGGCATTGGCAGTAGCCCCAAGAGCCGTCTTGCTGTGATTAAACATTCTTGAACATAGCGCCCAGTAAACTTAATCCGTGCCGTCACTACGCCGAAAATGATTTTAAGTTCGACAGGTCCCCGAACAGGACACGTGTCCTTGTTGAGCTTCAACCACCATCGAAGCATTACAGCGAATCTGACTGAAACATCCATATGTCCTCGACAGATAGTCCACAAGTTGTCTCAACTCTCTCTGGTGCTGAAGAAGATCCTTTGTCAGTATGTGAAGGTATGTTGCCTTCATTGGCGGTAGTCATTGGTCATTCTGACTTACCTCTCGGCTCATCCATATATATCGTATGTTATGCAACAGCATCGGACGACTGTTCCCTCTCCGTTGACATTGTTCTTCGTTCTTCGGACGGGGTAAGGATCGGTACACACAGAAGCAATCTGTCTGCGTATAGCAAAGGTCTCTTGCCTACCGCTCCTACCGCTCCATCTCAGTCAGACTCGAACAATCCACCCAACTCGTCGAACCTTACAGATGAATCGCAAGACGTGGTGCTACCAGAAGACTCTGAAGTGATCCAGCTTCTCCTCAAGTTCATGCATTATCAACCCCAGCCTGACTTGCGCTTGATCGGATTAAATTTACTCTTGAGGTTTGCCAATGCAGCGGAGAAATATCATGTTTACTCTGCAACCAGAGTCTGCTATATTGTCATCGAGTGAGTCTTTGAGAAAACCAAATACAATGAAACAAACAGCTGATGTGTCAAAATTTCGTCCATAGAATGTCTATGAAAGAGCAGCCTTTCGATGTCTTTCGATATGCGTCAACCTGGGGCTACGTCGGTTTACAGGAAGAAGCTGCAAAGTATGTCTGAAATTTTCAAATTTTCAATTTAAAAGTACTGATAAGGTCCAGGCTAGCCATGACTCAACGTCCAGCCAAATTTTTTGCATATGCCCACAGTATAAACCATGTGGAATGGCGGGACCTCGCAGAACAGCAAACCCATAAACTTACAACAAAAGAAGTCTGTGATTCCTTGAGAGAGTTTTGTAAAGGTACAGAATGGCCTGAAATTTTTGGTGCTTGGGTGAGTTTAAATCTTATATACCACTCTCTATCAATGTGCTTACTATCTTAATCAGTTCCAGAAACGAGATGCTCTCCGAAGTGCTCTATTTCTCAGTCTTAACAACCCCATCCCAGTTCAACATAAAGGAGCTGTTGCCCGTTGCGAGGAATGGCATACTTTTTATCCCCATCTTTTGGGAAAGATGGCACTTGAAGTTCCCTGTGAAGAGAAATTCCTCTCGGTTCTTGAAAGCTTGAAGCCAATTCTGAAAGGTTGTGCATATTGTGCATTGGTCTTGAAGACTATGAAGGAGAGAGTGCATCATGGTTTGGATTCCATCGGAAAAAAACCACTGGCAGATTTTCTGAATCAGACTCAGGCTGCTTCGTCTTAAGCTAACAGATTATCAATTTCATGTCTCCAACATGCTTCTACATACTTATACACATATTTTATGCAATTCTATCTCCCCTTTCTTAGCTCAGGCCTATTTGAAAGTGTCAGAAAGGTTAATGTTTGACCTTGGCTTTTTAATTGTTATCTATGATCCTGATATATAGATCAGGAGGTGGTGTGATATTTAGTCTTAGCATTACATTCTCTGCAAATTATCCTAGTACAAGCACTGCCATGTTGTAGAATTTGAATGGGATAGAGTCCCCATATTGAGGAATTGTCTCAGACACCTTGTCAATATGTAAGAATACTTTATGTAAATACCTTCTAAGGATTTATGTATATGATTGTCTCAGGTAGGTGCTTTGAGGTAGAACAGTCAATTTCGGTTGAGAACTTATATTTATATTACTTCGTCTAAGAACATATGTATTATGGGATACCATGACTAACTGTATTAGTGATTTAGAAATTCTGCTAGAGGTTTTTTCACAACAGATTCCAGACCGTGATGGACTCTTTCCTTCATGCTTTTCAAAACCATTCCACAATGAATGCAGTCCTTCAGAATTGGCCTTAAACTTTCAAGAGTTGAAAGGAATTTGTCTTCACAAGGAACTTCCACTGCCATCTTTCCAAGAAGTTGTGGATAGAAAGAATGCCATTCCTCGCAACGGGCAGAGCCCCCTTTGTGTAAGACCGGAATGGGATTATTGAGTGGAAAAAATAGAGCACTTCGGAGAGTATCTCGTTTCTGGAACTGGATGATCAAGTGGTGAGGACATATTTAGAGAGTAATATGTACGATTAGAACTAACCCAAGCACCAAAGACTTCAGGCCATTCTGAGCCTTTACAAAACTCTCTCAAGGAATCGCAGACTTCTTTTGTCGTAAGTTTATGTGTTTGTTGTTCTGCAAGGTCGCGCCATTCCGAACGGTTTATACTGTGAGCATAAGCGAAAAATTTGGCCGGACATTGGGCCATGGCTAGCCTAGTTCCCGTCAGAAAATTCAAAGTGAAAGTGTGAGTGTTTCAGACGTACTTTGCAGCTGCTTCTTGTAATCCGACATAACCCCAGGTTGACGTATATTGAAAGACCTCAAAAGGCTGGTCTTTCATTGACATTCTGTAAAAGAGATTTCTGGTAAATTAATGTTCATTTAATTCTGACCTTTTAACACGCTCACTCCATGACAATATTACAGACCCCGGTTGCGGAGTAGACACAATATTTCTCCGCTGCATTCGCGAATCTGAAGAGCAGATTTGTTCCGATTAAGCGCAAGTCAGGCTGAGGCTGGTAATGCGTGAACTTGAGGAGAAGTTGAATCACTTCAGAGTCTTCCGGTAGTACCACATCTTGTAACGTATTCGTATGGCTCGATGAGCCAAATGAGTCCAGCCGAGACGTGGCAGGTACAAGGCCTTTGCTACATGCGAACAGATTGCTTTTGTGTGTACCAATCCTTACCCCGTCAGAAGAGCGAACAATAATATCGATGGGATGGGTACAGTCGTCCGATGCTATTATATAAATCATATAGATGAGCCGAGAAGCGATTCGTCAGAACGGTCACCAATGGAGACAACATACCTTCGCATACTAGCAAAGAGTCATCTTCAACACTAGAGAGATTTGAAATAACTTGCGGACTGCCTGCTGAGGACATATGGGTACTTCAGTCAGAATTGCTAATGCTTCGTGGTGGTTGAAACGTTGAAGGTTCAACACGGACACGTGTTTTGTTCGTAGAACTTAAACTACTTTTCGGCGTAGTGACGGCAAGGATTAAGTTTACTGGGCGCTAATCAAGAAATCCTTGCTTATGGCAAAATGAATCTCGAAGATACTGACCTCGGGGATGATCCAATGAATTTACACTCTTAGAGATTGAGTTATCATCCAGGGTGGTTTTTGACCGTTGTGCCCTTGAGGCTTTACAGGGATCAACAGGAAGTAGGTCATTGGTGCGCGAGGCAGGCACAAAGCCCTAAAGCGTACTGAGAGAGCACCGGATAAAATAGATCCTAGTCGATGCAGTAATCTGGTCAATGACCAATAGCTCGAGTAATAAGTGTTTAGCTCGGTGTACGCAGGCTTGTTACTGTTGGGCTCATCGAAACCGACATTCTTGAGAAAGTTAACACATAACATCTGCCTAAGACCGGGCGGGATACAGCCATGTGTGTATTCAGTCGATTGAAACACGGTGCGTTAACTCTACAGCTTAAATAACTTGATACCACACCGTAGAACCTCAATTTCCTCCCACATGCATATGCAATGCAAGTACATCGATAGTTATAATAATTCTTGGATAATTGAATCTTTGTATTGCGATTTGCGTGAGCGGTTGTATCACAGTATACTGAAGATATGGGGATTTATATCGCTTGTTATGTTCGACAATGGCCGGTAGCATAAAAAGAGCGGGATGCCGACAACAACGGACCCCAGAATGTCGGCCCTTTTCCTTGATTCATTTGTTCAAATTTCGACAGCTACCGGTACATCATTAGACAGAAAGAGCAGTGGGTAAGAACTCTATAAGGTATAGTTCTGTGAGCTGTGGGCACAGCGGTGCAAACTGTACCAAGAGCTGCGATAATATCAGCGATAGGCCGCGGCGCCTCATGTGAGTAAGTACATAGGCAACAGTAGTCAGGGAATCTTTCAGTTTCAACTTTCTAAACCCGATATCTTGAGTGCACTAGCGACTACATACACAGTACTGAGTTCGTCGACACTGTTACGGGCAGTAGTTTTATCTGATACGTCATTATATTAGACCTTGCGCAGAGCCAACCGTTGCGTTGCGCAGATTGGCTGGATATGACGTCATTTTTCAATTCAAATCTGCGCAACGGTTGGCGACGGTTGGCTCTGCGCAAGGTCTCTATTTGATTCAAGCGGTGTTGTAAGATGTTGGCCAAAGAGAAGAGTCGAAGGAGGGTACAGTTCTCTCCATTGTAAAACCGACTAGAAGGAGATATGGTCGCCGTTCGATCATCCACAACTTTTGTCGGGCCGACTGATGTTCTGATTCAAAATCGTTTGTGCTGACAAATGGGGATTCGGCTTGATGTAAATGATCTCTACTCCCTGCATTATTGTTATTGTCGTTCATGATCGAGTTGTGCAGGAAGATGATATGCAGAGGCGCAGAATAAGATGAGGCAAGTGTGTTGTGTCATTCAAGAGGAAAGCGCGCCTCGCCTTTAAAGTACTTCCTGTCCAGTCCCTTGAGCTGTCAGCTGATCTGATGGTCCGTCGTGCCACACAGCTCAGGACTTTTACGCATTGCAACGAAGGAGGAGAACCCGAGCATGCGAAGACCAGCTGTATCTCGCACAGAAAGTGCAGATGTCTGATAAATACATAGGCCAACGCTTAATGAAGCGCCACGATAACTGAGCGCCGATAACTTATCACGCGCACGGAATAAGACCACCAAATACGATATCGATTTGATTCAAATAAATGAATTGTATTCAGGCCAGTTGAGTAGGCGGCGAAAGTGCACCAACAATCAAGACAAGTGCAACAACTTCTTGATACGGACAAAGACAACATGCACAAGCTTAAAATGAAGCGGACCCTAAGCACTGGCTGAGATGCTGGCCACTGTTATTGCATCACTATTCGATTTTATTGGTACTGGGAGATTTTGTATACTGGAATTCGACACTTTCAGACAAAACGTTAATGGAGTCATGGTAAGTTGGATGAGACTTTGTATGTATTATGCATTATCAACATTTAGATTGACTGAAATTCATAATTTTGAATCATGCAATATGGTTATATATTATGACGATAAATAACAAAAATTAAGTACGATGGTCCGGAAATTAGGGAGTAATCGTAAGGTATCAATATAAGTTCCACCACAAAATTATACATAAGATTAGTGAGTAATTATGATAAACGCTCGAGAAACAAATATAAGAGTGTAAGGATTCAGTTTAGAAGCTTTCATATGTAAGTAGTTCAAGGGCAATAAAGGGAAAATAGACATTCGACTTGTGTTTCAGTATGTTTGATTGGTGATCCCAGATAGGACCATATAAAATTGGCTCAAAACCAGAACAGAACATCATTAATATCGATGCGACGGTCGTTCCAGTGTCCCATTGACTCCGGTGCATTGAGGCAGGCCACAAAATGTATTCAAGTAGTTGGGTGAATCTGCAGTGCGAAGACAGAAAGGTGCATTTGGGGGCGCCATGTTGCACCTCCGAATAGTGGCCCTCTGACCTGGGACTCCACAGAGATGGATAGAAATGATTCGTTGGCACATCTTGTTCGTGTTACTGGTGGAATAAAAGTCAACAATACGATTTCTAAATTTCTGAACCGAGTTGGGACTCCAGAGATCGAAAGGTCGTTACTTCAGTGATGATTGAATGGAGTCAGGTAAGGGTTACATGCGAGGTGAGTAGAGGACTTACTCCTGAGAAGTTCAAGCAAAGATGTTTGGATGAGTGGAATGCAGCAGAAAATCCCTTCTCTTTTATAACCAGCAGGAAAACTCCAACAGGTAGAAATCGAAAGTGATGTAAATTTCAGCATGGAAACCAAAAGAGACAGCCTTTCAACACCCAACAGTGTCGGTGCTTTGAGAGTGATACCAAGGAGTTAACGGAAACGGATATGTAGATTGGTGTCGGGGACGTTCTTACCGGGAAGTAGATATGGAGCTTTGCATCTGGTGCTATTCAGAGGCTGTTATGTCCGTTACGGCCCGCCACTGTTTTAAGCGGGAACGGAGTCCACCCAGGTCGCGAAACATGATAAAGCAGACTTCTTACCCAAGACACGTAAGTAAGTTCAACATTCAGAGGCATTGATTGAAGAGAGTCGGATGTGATTGATTCGCCACTTAGAGTTATGTAGATAAGTATGTGATTCAATGAGAGGCACAAGCGTTTCCATTAGAATGATCGGGCACTAAACTAGATTGTGAAGGAGAAGTGGCCATCGCTGCGCGTGGCACGTACGAGAGGTGTTGAGGTTAAAATGACGATATGCTAAATGGGAATATGTGTGTAGGAGAAGGAGGAGGAGGAGGAAGAGTTTATTAGCCGGACTGGTCCAACAGCTGAATGCCGATGGCAGTACATTGATCCCGGGACCATATCATCATTTTATGAACGAGCGCACGGCTCATACGTCCGAGGTATTCATACAACAATGAAAAATGTTTTGATCTTCAGGACATGATTAGAGGGTAGCTAGTTATTGGATGAATAGCCGGACCAGCCTGCCAGAGTCGCCCTCTGGTCACACCATTTCTAGAGCTTGACTGGACCGTCTGGCCGCGCCAGCTCTACATTGTTTGGTGTCCTGATTGAGGACCGCCGCCGCCTAACAACTTGAATTCCCAAATTGACGACTAAACGTACACATATAAAGTCGAGGCCCAGTCTGAGGTAGAGATCGAAGGGTGTGTTCCAATCGGGTCACACAGACGTGGGCAAATACAGCCCCACAACAGAAGATACCGAACAGAGATAGGTTAAAAGTGGTGTTGATGTGCCGACAGAAACGGAGATGCGGAATGTTCAAGCTATCGCTCTTCCTATAATTGGTGCGATGGTGAAGCAAAGTACCTATAGCGTTGTCAAAAACGTTAAAAAAAAGAGGGATAACATCTGAGTCCAAGTCACATTCAAAATGTATAGGTAAACGGATATAAGCAAACGTTGATATACGTTGTCTATTCATATCTGCAACATCCAATCGATCCTACTGAAATTGTATCACGAATGCGACAATAGATTATCTGTTGTGGTACGAATAAGCATCGGGCCGGATGGACTTGACCTATTCCTCCCGATTCCCCGAACCGCAAAGTGATCCTTAGCTTTTGACAGCTTCAAAATAACCCAAAAGACAAAACCACTTAATGGGAGCCATAGTGAGAGTGTTAATAAATTCTTTCGCCGTTTTCCTTATTCGATAACGTACAAAATCGTCAGTCGAATTAATACATTATAATTCGTGCTGTGTTAGTACACTCAGTTACATGACTTACATTGTTACCGGTGCACAGTAATTGCGTCGGCACGTTGAGGCGCTTATTGTCAAATTGATTATCCTAATGTACTTACCCAGGTGAGGAAAGGCTTGTGTGCCGCGAATTTTGACAACTAATTCCACTTCACGATACTACCTAGACTCTTGAACTAAGTTCTGAGCGTTGATTCGGGCCTATAACTAATTCGGCTCGAATCGAAACTCCGCATCAACTTCGCTAAGGTGCCCGAATCACTGTGAATCAAACAACGATCGGAGTTGAACCGGCACGAGGTTGATCCATTCGACGCGGAGTCTTGAATCGGGCCTGAAATCACCTTAAATATTCTGAACAACCCTGATGATCTCTGCTCCCTGCATTATTGTTATTGCCGTTCATGACCGAGTTGTGCAGGAAGATAATATGGAGAGGCGCGGAATAAGATGAGGCAAGTTTATGTGTTATTCGAGAGGAAAGCTCCGGACCTCACCTTTGGTTGTAAGCTGACCTGATGATCCGAAGTGTTGCACAGCTCAGGGTTATTATGCATTGCGAAGGAAAACCCAAACATGCGAAGAGCTGCTGTAGCTCATAGTGAAAACGCAAATGCTTGATAAGTACATACCGGTGACCGGCGAGCGCTTAACGAAGCGCCACGACACACGCCGTACTAAAAACTGAGCGCTGACAACACTGATCAGGTAGACGGAATGACATCACTAAATAAGATGTCATTGATTCAAATAAACAAATTGGATTCAGGCCAAGGTAGTTGAGTAGGCGGCGAAAGTGCACCTACAATACAACTTGATACGGACAAAACGACATGCACGCGCTTAAAATGAAGCGCACTCCGACCATGGTCTTAGAAATGTAGGCAAGACTACTCGCCACCTTTATCTATTCAGTGTATTGTTACTGGGAGATTTTGTATACTGGAATTCGACACTTCCAGACAAACCTTTAATCGAGTCATGATAAGCTGTATGTATTGAGTATGGATTATCGAGTTTTAGATGAAAGTCAAAATTTTGAACCATGCAATACGGTTATATATTATGATGATGAAAGATAACAAAAATTACAAAGAATCAGAAATTACTTAGGGGAGAATCATAACGTATCGACAAAAGTTCCACCACGAAATCATACATTACTGAGTAAATTATGATAAGGATTAGTATAACAACAGGCTCGAGAAACAAACATCAAATATAAGAGTGCTCTTGTAAGGACGATTCAGTTTAGAAGCTTTCATATGTAAGTATTTCAAGGGCAATAAAGGGAAAATAGACATCCAACTTGTGTTTCAGTATGTTTGATTGGTGATCCCAGACAGGACCATACAAAATTGGCTAAAAACCAGAACAGAACATCATTAATATTGATGCGACGGTTGCTCCAGTGTCCCATTGACTCCGGTGCATTGAGGCAGACCACAAAATGTATTCAAGTAGCTGCGTGAATCTGCAGTACGAAGACAGGAAGGTGCCCTTGGGGGCGCCATGTTGCACCTCCGAATAGTGGCCCTCTGACTTGGGACTCCACAGAGATGGATAGAAATAATTCGTTGGCACATCTTGTTTGTGTTACTGGTGGAATAAATGTCAAAAATACGATTTCTAAATTTCTGAACCGAGTTGAGACTTCAGAGATTGAAAGGTCGTTACTTTAGGTGATGATTGAATGGAGTCAGGTAAGGGTTACATGCGAGGTAAGTAGAGGACTTACTCCTGAGAAGTTCAAGCAAAGAGGTTTGGACGAGTGAAATGTAGCAGAAAATCTCTTCTCTTTTATAACAAGCTGGAAAATTCCAATAAGTAGAAATCGAAAGTGATGTAAATTTCAGCATGGAAATCAAAAGAGCTGTCACAGCCTTTCAACACCAAAACAGTTTCGGTGCTTTGAGAGTGGTAACAAGGAGTTAACGGAAATGGAGGTGTAAATTTCGTGGCACATATTCTTCGAATTAGATACGAAGCTTTGCGGATCCGGTGCTATTAGGCTGTTATGTCCGTTGCCACTGTTTTAGGCCGGAACGGATCTATCGAGGTCGCCGAAGCATGATAAAGCAGACTTCTTGCTCAAGACACGTAAGTAGTTCGATTGGTTTTAAATTCAGAGGCATTGAATTAAGAGATGTGCTTGCTTCGCCACTTAGAGTTATGTAGATCAGTCCAAATTGAGATATGTGATTTAATGAGAGATACAAGCGTTTACATTGGAATGATCAAGCACTAGACTCAAGAAGTGGCCATCGCTGCGCGTGGCATGGAAGGAGATATGTTGAGGTAAGATAACAATATGCTAAACGGGGATATACGTGAGTTGAAAGTTCGAGTCCATCGTGAATTCCGGCCTCGTAACTATCACGGAACTGTTAATTTACAAGCAATTCTTCTGCCTCTTTGACCGTGCCGTCTCCTTGAAAATGCTGTGATGTAATACCTGTTTGAAAGTGATGTTGTAGTTAAGTTATGTAAAATAGATAATGTAAAAGATTGCTAACCTTACTATAAGTCAAGCGTACGAAAAAACGTGGATAGGTACGCAATATAATTATATGATAACTTCTGGGTTGTGTAGTTGAGCGCCTCTAGAGGATGGAGGATACTACTACAAGTACCCTTGAAAAAAGAGAGCACTTACTACTCTTCGAAAGTTACAAGATGGCTGGACATCAAACCCGGGCCGATAGGATTTCTTATACACTCTGTCTAATCACCGTCTTGATTACACTCAAGGCCTGCCATTCTGGTGCAATTTTTTGATTCTTAGGACATGATTAGAGGGTAACTGGTTATTGGATGAATCGCCGGACCAACATGAGTCACCCTGAAGCTTGGCTGGACCATCAGATACATTGACCATCTGGCTGCGCCAACTCTAAATTATTTGGTGTCCTGAGTGACCGCCGCCACTGCCGCCTCAGAATGATGACTAAATGTACATATATAAGGTCCAGTCTGAGGTAGAGATCAATGGATGTGTTCCGATCGGGTCACACAGACGTGGGTAGACCACCGTTAAGTAACCGCCAGCAACGGATCATAACAGCGACCGCCGTTAAGATACAGCCCAACAACAGAAGATACCGAACAGAGATAGGTTGAAAGTGGTGGTGATGTACCGACAGAAACGGAGACGCGGAATGTTCAAGGTATTTCCGAAAGAAATCGGAGGAAATGAGTTCGAGCACAACTTATATACTAACATCTTCAGCCGCGAACACGCGCCACCATTGCCAACTGCATACTCATTCTTACCAGCACCGGCTACTCGTCCTATCCGGAGCCTCTCCGATACCCGTTCCCATTACACTTTTAAAACTTATCGATACCAATGACAGCCTGGACCAGAGTCCGGCGTCTATGATGGCTGGTGGGATGCAAGTTTCAGTTACTCAGTCGACCTGTTAACATCAAGATCAACTTTTTCGTCAAATAAACGCTTTGGAAGGCCGGATACAAGAATAAATTTAGACATATTTCTGACCTACTCAGCCTCGACATAAACGGTGACAGTAATGAGGGATCTTTACGGCCTTAAGCTCTGCGACTGCTCCATTCACAACCTCTGATCGGCTCTGGAATATAGAATTGATTGATCTTGTTATATCTATTCGGGCTCGACAGTATAGCGTGAATACGATCACTCAATATTCATTTTCTTGAAGACTTACTGTAGCATGGGCATTTGATTGATTATCATCCTAAAAGTCCAATGAAATCTGGGCTACATCTGCGAAGCTGGATCTTTGGATGAAAAGAGTTACAAAACGATGCGCGAAATGAAGTGAACAGCCCATTGGATCCGGGATCCTGTGCCTGCTTCCTTAGCTCAGTCGGTAGAGCGCGAGTCTCATAGGACTACCGCTGCGGTGGCTAATCTCGAGGTCGCAAGTTCGAGCCTTGCAGGGAGCATTGCTCATGGGATCTTCCTATGTTCTCTTTTGGCATTTTGTCAATCTTCAACAGGTCTGTTCAGAATTTTCAACACTTCAATCACATCACACCCAATCATTAGAATAGAGTTAAGCAAAAAAAAGCATGTTTAATCTCTTCCTATAGCATAAAGGATCGGCATGTATATGTAAAATCTTTGGACGACGTTGGATGTATATATAAAATGACTTGGAAAGGGTGGTTGAAACTACACACTACAAAATATTTCTCATCATAATGGAAGTCTCTCCCCTTCGAGAAAGAAGAAAAGACAATATCCAACATCCTACGCATCATATCATACCCGACTCGAACCATCGAGTCCAAAAATACCGAAGCGAGGGAGAGAGGGAGGTGGGGTATACCAACCCATTTTACTCCCTAGGAGCACCCCGTCCAACACCAGCGAACTGAGGCCTAAACTCGCCAGGAGCACCATCCTCCTTCTTCCTGTATGACTCACGATCGCCACGGGGTGGGCGGTAGGCACCCTCGCCACCTCCGGGACGAACGGTCGCGGGACGAGGGGGGCGGACGGCCTTTTTGTGGGTGGAGGGAACGATTTCAGCGGGGAGGTGGAGCCTGGTAGGACGTAATCAGAAAGGTGAGCAACGAAACGAAAAGGATGGGAGGGAGGGGTGACGCACCACTCGCGGAGATACTCGACACCCTCGGGGGTCAGGATATAGTAATACCACTGCCACGAGAATTGGGTCTTGACGTATCCCTTGGAGGTAAGACTTTGAAGAGCCTTGATGACTTGAAGGTTGGGAACGTCGAGTTCCTCGTGCTTGGGGGCGTTGAAGTCCTTTTTGGCAACAAGGACACCCTCTGCAGGTTGTTCATTGAGGTACGTGGATGGGTTGAGCAGGAATTAGGATTAGGAGGAGAGGAAGGATAATATAGGCAGAAGGACAGAGGACGGTGAACGGGAGGGCAAAAGATTGGCACAACAGTAACAAGCACGTCAGTTATTGGTCCAACACCGACAGAGCTACAGCACACACCCTTGAAAAGGTTTTCGTAGATGACTCTACGGTTCTCTTTAGGAATAATCATGCTGGGCTTGAAGGATTTTTGAGGCGGAAGCTGAGCAGGAATCTCGAGGTTAACAAGAGTGAAAAGCAGCAAATTAGGTGGGGACCCACTGTAACTCTTGTGTCACACTAATTCCGACTACAAGTGAAGTAAGTCAGTTACGGTGAAAAAAAGAAAAAAAGACGACTAGTGGATGGATTCAGCAGAGTAGCATAGCCATCTCCGAAAATCGTCAGCTAACTCCGGAGCAACAAAAGTAGCCCTAGAAGCCCCCCTTCCAGCATCTTCGGTCCTAGCACCTCGTTGCCCCAACCCATCCAGCCATAAAAAAAATCGACATCCAGATTCTATCAGTCCAATCCACCCCGTTTCCCCTTCGTTTTCAACCCAAACCCTTCAAAAAGCTCTCTGGACCGTCTTAAGAATACCTCAAACAGAATGAGAAACTCACATGGCGAGTTTTGAGGACGGGGCCTTGGGTGCGGTTGACGACGACGACGAAGAGCGGTCTCTTGGGTCTATAGACTCAATTTCTCACGATGAAGAACAAAACTTGTTTAGCAATGTTTGTTGTCCGTCACGGACCGTCACATATTTACTGTCACATGATTGCTACGAGAAAACTCAGCTGTGAACTACGAACAAACACTTGGTAAATCAAAAGAAAAATGTAAGGAAGTGTATACATGAAGGAATAGGGCCGTCGCTTCGCGCGGCAGGTGCGAGGCCTTGATTTTATGCCGGGTGTCAATAAAGTGACAAAAATAGTATAAGATAAGATTCATGATATACCAAAAGGATTTAACTCGTGGTAAAGTGTACTGCCACCCTGCGACTCCAGATAAGCAAGAACGAGTCCTCCTAAAGTCGGCCTCGTAAATCAAAGGGCACTCGGAGTCTCCAGGTCTCATTATGAAAAATGAAGGTACCGGGTCCAAAGGAATAAACCCGGGATCTTCAGGATAGGGACATTGACTATCCCGTCAACATGCTTCCAAGTCAGCTCAAAGGCGGACTTGATCTTAATGCTTGGATGCCTGTGAATATAGCTCCAAAAGTCACCATTGTCCAGCCGCTGGAGGATGATGTAGTCTGATTCGGAGTCGACTCCCAGGTAACGGACAATTCTGGGGTGTGACCCCAAAAGTTTATACATGTTTTCTTCGTTTTTACTCCATATCTTGTACCAAGGGGGAACTGGGGAATGATACAAGGAGCTGTTGGCTAGCCTCTCCAGAAATGGACAAAACGGAGCCAAAGGCTGGAAAAAACTTACCACCCTTGAGGTCAATGTCGATACCAATTTCATCCTGGTATTCCGGATATTGGTTGATGGACGATATGCCTGCGTTGAAAGGATCATGTACAGACATCTCGAGGCGTTGTTGGGTGGTGGTCTGAGTGAAAGCCTTGTGAGAAGGTTCATGACAACGACATCGCGACATCACAAGACAGTAATACGGCTGCTGTAGCTTCTGTGTGGGAGATTTTCCAGTGCGTTCAGCTCTTGGACCAGTCCGGTTAATTAAACCCCTCCTCCTCCTCCTCCTCCTCCAGCCACTTCACTGATTTTGAATACCTATTGTTTCTAGGAGGTGACTCGGAAGGCCTCTTATACTGTGCCGCGCTGTATGGTAACAACTAATGCGTAACGATTCTCAAAAAAGTTGTCAAGTACCACTATGCAACGCTGATACAGCTGAGGTTAATATGCTTCGCATTGGTGACCTACGGCACCACTGCCTAAGGGGTGATCGGAGTTTTAAAATTACACAGCCTCAAATGCCAGTTCAGGTGGCTGTGCATTACATTTAGGGTCACTGGTAGATATTGGGTTTCGCTCCGCTCACCCAATTAATAACATTCAGGCATTCAGATAAGTAAAAATTCAGAGTACTTCCAGACATATGAACTGATCCTCATATGGTTACCACGAAGTACACTGGGTATGTTCTGTTATTAATTGGGTTTCGCTCCGCTCACCCAATTAATAACATTCAGGCATTCAGATAAGTAAAAATTCAGAGTACTTCCAGACATATGAACTGATCCTCATATGGTTACCACGAAGTACACTGGGTATGTTCTGGCCCCATTTTATTTTATGTAGTCAAACATCCAATCGAGATTCATTATTCATGCTGTCCATTATTAGCGTACAACAAAAGGATAATTTTACTGTTTGTAACAAGTGACAGTACTGCAGGTTTTTAACTACCAAGCATTCCAATGTGTGACACATTGTACTTACCGAGGTTAACATCATACAGCGCGGTACAGTAGACAAAAATCTCAAGTGTGTCGGTAAGAGGTCCTTCGTTAAGCTCGTATAAGTACTGATGGATTTTGACTATTGGCAATACGTTTCTTTGCGTCTAGGATTTGCTCCTTTCCATTGGTCAAAGACAGAGATCTCGCAAGGTTTTGTGAAAACAGTCGAGCTTCTGAGACAATTCTAGCAAAATGTTGTTTTTTGACTGATGGGAACGGGTGCCGACATGCACAAAAGGGCACAGAGGGGAGGAGGAGGAGGAGGAGGAGTCGTCTATTAATGTGGTACATTTATAATTATGTGTACAATACGAGAATTGCATCCTCCATCTTTACGTTACTCTGTATTAACAGGCTTTCCATCCGTCTCGATCTGTGCACTAGCTCTCTTATCATGACTACTATCATAATATTGCATTTGTTTATGTGTTCAGAGACGAGAGCAAGTCATGTCAACTTTTCGTATTCCGACTTGTTATTCCACTCACAAACACAGTAAAAAATTTGAGACTAAACGTAGCACAAGATACTACAAATTCTGTTTCTCGGTCAGTGGGAGATCTCCAATTACTGTACTATTTCGACCAACTGTTCATAGGGTGTTACGCGTTACGGGTTGACTTTGTTAGTCATTAGTTCAGGAACCGATGTTATGCGTTACGTATAAGGTTGTTATGGGAAGTAGTCAGCAGGCCGGAGGCCTGCCCGCTCCAAAGCACCAAAGTAGTAGCGCTACTACGGCCTCAATGCATGATTTAGCTCTAAGTTACTACTCCGTTGTGGGCTGACACTGTTAGAAAAAATCCCTTTCTACTCTACTCTCACTGCATAACATGAGCCTCAGTAAAAAGTGGGTCATTGATACCCATACATGTGTGTGCCCACTCCTCTGCGTGACTGCGTCCAAAACAGAACAAAAAAGCGCAAAATCTCATTTTCTCATACCAAAATTTGCTTTACCGGCGCAAGCCGCTCGAAAATTTTGCTTTTTTAGCCTAAACTCAAAACGTTACGGACCCAGTTCAGAATCATATGTTACGTGTTACGATTTTCAGAATCACCCAGTTCAGTAACCCTGTGTTACGCGTTACTGAACTGTTGGTCGAAATATTACAGTACCAAGGTAGTTTATATGCACTACTATGGGCTATGTGGAAACCCGAGTCCCTCTGATCACCGAAAGCGATAAGGCGGGAAGATGCGGTACCAAAAAGTGTAAGAACATCCATCCTTTGTACTACATCAGTCGTAAGGTCATGTTGTGTCCTTTAATTTGATGTACTTCGGACGTGGAGTACCCAAAAACAATTTCCATGAATTTGTGAATAGAGATTTTCCTGATGCAAAAAGATTTGCCCACCTTCTTAAAAATGCACAATACTTACAATTTTCCACAGTAGTATTTATCAAGTCAGTTGCACTCAACTGATATGTTCTTTTTGATTCGAAACATAATAAATGGAGGAGCCAAACAACAAGGTGAAGAGCTCATTCTTCAGCTTATTTGCTCTCTGGTGTCTTACCTTACTATTGAAGGAGGAGCTAGTCCAAGCAAGTGTTCAAAAGAAAATGAATGGTTTGATAAATAAAGGATAGGGCTCAATAAAACACAGAAGGCTTAGATGCACGGGCTCAGGCTTAAAGTATTTGTGACCAAAAGGAAGGTGATTTCCTACTACGAATTTACAGGCCTTTTATACTACAACTACTGGTCCATGCGCAAACCCCTAGGATTGAAAGTGAAGGGTAGTGTGATCAAAGAATGAGTAAACTAATGATAAAATGAATGGGAAACTTCGGTTGGGGAGGAATGACAGTAATGAAAGTAAGAAGGACATATGAATTTGATACAAAAATGTCGGGAACTTCTTTTCTTCATATTTGTTTTTTTTTTTCAAATGACAGAACACCATCAGATGACATATGACACAGGTAGCTTGAGGTGGCTCAATCCTCAAGCACTTGCTCAAGGCGTTTCTTGTGAAGGATGGGTCATAAGTGAGATCAAACACTGAATCGAAACAGAGTTCCTGATGACATAAAAAGTTTTAGTAAATATGAATAGGGGTCAGAAGGTATCAAGTACTTCAAAGAAAGGAATGTAGTAGGAATGTAAGACCAAAAACAAAATAGGAAGGGAGGGTAAGTTCTACCGGTAGGGCATATAGCCCTGCCACATTACCTCCCCCCCCAAAAAAAAGGAAAAAAAAAATCTAGTTCAGACAAGGTACAACTTTGATACCATTTCTCTCCACCCCAGCACTGTTGATACTGGTTGTTAGAAACCCTAGTTGAGCCTCTCCCCCAGTGTCATGAACCTCAGTTTTGGATGCCTTTACTGAAGCAAATTGGATTGATTGAGACAATGATATGTCATTCGCACTCTCCAATTTGTTATTCTCATGAGCAACTGCAAGAATGACGAGAACTGGATATATGGCCTGTGAATTTTGTGACTATCAAGATTGATTTATAAAGAAATAAACGTTGTTTTACTCACAACAAGTTGAGGCATCATTGAGATATAAACTTGAGCAATTGTATTGCCAGAGCTTGGTGTCAATCCAAGAACAAAGTAACCAATCTGACCAATCAACATATATATTAGCTTTATTGCTCAGAACTCATGCTGCAACTATTACCCAGAATGCCAGATAAAGCAAACCAGATTCTGTCAAAAGCAACAGTATCTTCAGAACTCTACTTGATGATCCAGTAGTCAACCGTAGGTTATTCTGAATATTCTGATAATGATTAGTGTTGCCACGGCGCGGCTCCGGGCGGCTCAAGGTATGTTATGGCTCACTTGATTAGCCGAGCTATCTCAAAGCCGGCTTAAAGTAGATTAAGCCGGCTGGCTTACAGCTAAGCCGATATATCTGTACGAGATGCTGATGTAATAGCTATTTCTATTTACTCTGCTACAAGTTCTCGCAAGAAATTAGTGACATCGGTAGGAACGCAAGTTTTCTGAGTAAATAATTCTTCTAAAGCCTCGCACTCGTCTTTTTTACTTGTACCCCTTGTAAAATGCAAACCTATTCCTCGCCTGAGGCTGAACTTCAGCATTTGGAGGGCTTCCATGAGCTCGGGTGCAATACGGTTACGTTGTGGGGTAGTGTCTTCCTTGCCTGAGGAAAAAACCCGTTCACATGGGACGGCAGAAGCTTGTATGGGGAGAAGGTCCATAGCCATGGCATATATAGTGGGAAACCGAAATCCATGATCCTAGGGGCTCGTCAGGACTGCGCATCGTATCACATGCTTTCGATTGACTTACCTGCCAAAAGTCAAGAATGCTATGACATGGGGTTTGATCGAGGAGATAGGCGTCGACTTCTACAGTCAACGATTGCATATTTGCGGTTTGCTGATAGTTATATCGAGTCCGAGAATTGTATTAGCATCCAAATCATCTTGAGTATCTGATAGAACGGGTCTACGAGGTGTCGCAACACTTCCTGCGCTTCGATAACGCCTCAACTAGAAGGAAAATTAGAAATAATGATCACACAATAATGATGAACATGCCTCAGCGATAAACATCTCTTTTATAGCACCTACGCGGTCTTGTGCATGTTGCTGATGCCATCGAAGTTTGATATTGGGATTGATAACTGAAAAATGGGTAAGCTAGGGAGAATTAAAGGACAAAAATACATACTCATGGCCAGAGTGTAAGCTGGGATATCAGAGATCCGTTCCATGTATGATTCCAATTTTTCGATGCCTTCTTGAATAACGTCTGACATGGAAACCATCTCACGCTTCATCTGTTTCCATCGTGAGACCACAGCCTCAAAAGAAGGAATAGCACCGCTCAAGGTCGGAGTAGCCTCGCCTGACAACTTCTGTTGGAATGCGTGCGGAACCTAAATAAAATATTATGATTAATTGAAGAAAATTATATCCCGAAGTTACCTCCAAAATTTTCTTGTACATGGTAATGAGATCCCAGTCCGCATTTTCCAAGCATAGATGTCGAAGTTCGGGAAACTTGTTTGAGCTTAAGAAGTGATCAATAGCCTAACAAGTATCAACTACAAGATCCCATCAGGAAAACATAGGACACTTACATTACGCAATAGAGTCGCTCGCTCAATCATCAAGAATGTTGATGACCAACGAGTCACAACGTCCCGAAGCAACTGAAGGTTTTTTTCCTTTAAGGTTTCCAGTATCTCTGCAAAGAATTGCCGTCGGAGAGAAGATTGACGTATCTAGATAATGCAATCAGTTTCGTTAACGTCTATATCATTTTGAACAGAAAGTACGCACTGCACGGACTATAGCCCGAATCGAAGCTATAGGATCCCGGTCTGAATGTTGAGGAATGAATTCAGGTGCATCATCAGCAGCATAGTCAATATTGGTGACTGCGGATATGACAGCCTTGCATGCTAGATTGACGATGTGTGGAAAACAGCTGTCGGTAAATACCATGATGTTAATAAAAATAAGAATAAGATGTAAATAAAATGACACCAACCGGATTCTATTCCGAATGCGATGGAAAACTATGCCCCGCAATATGAGATGTCGGGCCAGGGAAGCCATAAAGGTATCATTGTTACTGGCGTTGTCCAGAGTTACCCAACCAAGCTAGAATATAATGATAATTATTATCAAGAACAGGAATCACATCGCACATACATACTCTAGTTGCAATTTTGACGCGGTCAAGAACTTGGATAAAAGCATCCGCAAGGTGATCACCAGTATGACTGCCAGGTAACTGGACAAAACCTGTCAGTTCTGCGCGTAGTTGTAGCTTGGTCTTTACACCAGAGTCGGTAATGATTGTTTTAGCCGAAATCCAGTGCGCGGTAACAGCCATAAACGGGGTAAGATTTGGATCGGTCCAACAGTCCATCGTACAAGAGATTCTGCCAACTGAAGCCTAGAATCATAAATCTTAGTCCAAATTGTAGACCAAGTCAGCGAAACACATACACCAAGTTCTTCCTCAAGCTCATCGAGGTGCTCCTTCATCATTTGGATGATGCGGTTCCGGATATGTGAACGGTGCGGGATATCTTTATTTTTCAGTTCCTCACGAAGCATCAGAAAAATAGCACGAAGACGTGGAGACTCGATAGCGTTAATTGACTAAAAGTGAACATTGATGAGCATCGACTTGACCGGAGTAAGTCTGTGCTTACCTGACTGTCACCGACAATCCATTCGGCAATTGCATCGACAAACCCTTCCTGAGTAAATGATCGACGTGATTCGTCCAACGTCGGAGGAGGCCGTGTTGTAGCACAACCTTTCGATTGTCGATATTCGTTGGCCCACTCAATAAACTTGGGACCCGATATTGCGAACTTTTTCAGATCACAAATATCAACCCACACGTCAAGATGCGCCGACATGAGATGACTGCGCAATGTCCCACTAGCAGTTCCCAATACGTATTTGCCATCTGTCGTGGTGTGGTTGGGATCGTAGAGCCTAGAGATATCAATGAGCTTCCAAATGCGGAATGAACAAAATAGTTGGTTACTTACTGACAAATTTTACAACGTCTATGTATTCCGTCAGTCTGTTTTGTGTAGAATGCATAACAATCTTGAGTGGAACGTTTATGCTCGGGGTCGACTTCGATGGTGGCAATCAATGCTGGGTCAACTTCGGTATCAATGGAAGGCATCGGTACTGCTCTGCTTGTAGGTGCAGAAGTGGAACGAGTAGCAGTAGGGGTAGAACGAGGTGTGCTGGGTGGAGACCTAGACTCAGAACGTCGAGTGAGAGATGGCGACCGCCTACCGCGGTTGATGCTGTGTGGACCACTCCGGGGAATTACAAGTGATGGACAAGCAACTGTGTTCAAACGACCTAGAATGTCGTCAACCTCAGTGTCAGCATCATCAAAGTCAGACGGAGAGTTGGGAGGAGTTGTGTAATCTGGGTAGTCGTTCGAAAGTCCATCAGAGGGAGAAAACGAGTTAAATGTAGTGGGTGCAGCCGGGTTGATCGTGATACCCTGCCCTTGTCCTTGTCTAGAACGACCACCGCCACGTGCAGTTTGATGGTGCACACTGTCTTGACCTCGGGTTTCTTGAAGAGCCACTGTGAGAGTAGGTTTTTAGAGCAATATAACGAGATTTAGACATGGCTTACCTGGATTGTTCACCTGTCCATCGTTCATCTCTGATATCGCACTACCATCAACATTGTTGGGTGTAGTCTGGGAAGGTATGGTACGACGTGATCTACGAGGCATGGAAAGAGTGGGTAAAGGTTCCAGAGAATTCCATCTGACTCACAGCGTATTAAATATGAGCCCAGAATTTTGCAATGACCAGGGAATTGGCGGGGATCTAAAACACGAGTTTTCAGGACAGGGAGGGGCACTCCATACACATCAGCTTCTAACGAGGAATGTAGACAGAAAAAGGGAAAACTATGTACTTCAAAAATTTTGTGCGAGAGCCTTGAGGTTAAATATGACAATATTATTGACTAGATACAGCCCAGCATAGAGGGCGACATACCTAAAAAAGGATCCACTGCAATGGAAGTGCTCAGGGTAATCGGCCATCCACTTTTCGTGCTCGAAATTTGCGGACAAGTCACAGTATATCACATTGATGATGTTGGAACTGACATTGAGCCTTGGGACCGATAGAACTTGGCTGAGATCATTGTTTATCACTATTGAAGAGGGGCAAAGACATTTTCGCAAGGTGAGGAACGTTGGGAATGTTGGGGAGAAGGGCAACAAAGATCGAAAGACGAGAGAGAGAGGTTTATATGTTTCCGGTCCCTATCGGGACAAAAGCTGTAGCTAAGCCAGCTTAAAGCGGCTTGAATTCATTCTCGCTGACTCATGAGCTGTCCAGGTGCCTGAGCCGCCACGTAGCTTGGCTCGATTCATTTATCAGCTTGGTCCCATGGCTTAGCTGAGCCGAACTGCGCCGTGGCAACACTAATAATGATACCTGAGATTCTTGATCAGATTAGCAATCACGATTTACATTGTCAGATTTACCATGCTTTGAATCCAATCAATGTTGTAGCAATGAAATTTGTGAAAATCAAAGGAACAGCAAGCATTATGATATCTGTCTTGTTCCCAGTAGTGTCAAAAAAATTCTTTGTTATTGCTTTGATAAGAAGTCCAGTATTCAAGGATACGCCCACTGAAATCTGATCAAAAAAAAAGACCATGATAATCAATAATTTCATACCAAAAGAACCCATTAAGCAGATTGACAGTGCCACTTTGACAGACAATCTGTGTGGAAATAACACCCAGGCCCTCCAAACAACAACTATATCACCCATGACAAACTGCATGCGCAAAGAAAAAAGTTATATCATGATGTTAATATTATTTGGTGTTTCTTACATTTAGTCTGTCCAAGGAATTGAGACCAATCTCAAGTCCTGTGTCCAATGAGATACTCTCTCCTAAATCTGGTGGATCATATCCAGCAAGTGAAACCTGTATTGTGATATCCTCTATGCTCATGACAAGGGATGAGAATGAAGCAAGGAACATCATAATTGTGACAAAAGATAATGCAAGTCTTGCTTTGGAAAGAGGAATACCCCTAGCTCTGAGTATTGATCAGCTGTCTTATCCAAATTGAAAAACGATGAGTAAACACTTACACAAATATACAGAAGACCACAATTGAAAGTATTGCCTGGACACCAAGCAGAAGAAAAGCTAGTGCTATTTGAAAAACCCAGTGCTTCAGCACTAGAATGTCACCACCAGAGAGAGGTAAAGATGAGTGTGTTTGTGGGAGGGGCATAGGAATAAAGGTAAGTGAAGACCAATGGCAAACCTAAGGTTACGTGTATTGCAAAGTTCTTATAATCAGTCTGGCAGTCGACTAATGCGGAATACAGCCATCAGCAAGCTTGACCCACTACAGCAATCATCGAATACAAAAATCTAATTTTGAAGCAGATATCAAGATAGTGGAAGTGGAACCAACCACATTGGTAAGATCAGCTGCTTCATCTGAATCAAAACACAGGACCAAACAGGGCCGTCATGATGGAACCTTGATCTATTCTCCCTCCTCATCCCATTCAACTCTTCTGGCAAGTGAAAGATATTAAACATTCCCATCCTTTCTGAACTTCATTCTACCACTCATTATATAGTAATTTGAGCTGAACACCCTCTACTGCTCAGTCTTGAGTAAGGGGATTTACTAAAGTGCTCGGGCTTACGCCGTATCTAGGAACAATTGCGCAGTAACTCAGCCGATGATTTGTACCTTTCGAGTCAACTTGGCGCCAAGTTCAAACCTTAAAGCATCCTCTAGTATGAACTGATAGAAGTAATCTTTGTGGTAGTCAAATGTTTTCAATTCCAATAGCATACTAGGAATCAAAGAATGGTAAAGAAGATCATGCCATCTCCTGATAAGAAATGGATTGGAGCTGGGCCAAGACCGCACATGGCATATGAGGCCAGGCTTTTGACTGCCGTAGAGAATGAAGTGGCCCGTGTTTGAGATCCAAATGAGGATGACACACGATTTCGACACGGCCGCAGCGAACTCAAGTTTAGGGCAGTAAGGATGAGTCCTTCTATGTCCCATGAGAATTACAGTGAATTGGAAATATATCTGTATTTTACTGGGATTATAGGGGTGACTTACAGTGAGAATACAGGGTAAATAGCCTTAGATATTGTGAAAATATTACTGTAAAGTCAAAGAATTACGGGCATGTTACCAATTCATGATTCCACTGAAAATCATTGCAATTCTTCAGAAATACAGGTTTTTGGCAGTGTCATTCAAGTTCGGATTATAAGTGTCACATACACAAAAATTGGATATCAGGGAAGATGGAAATAGAGTGGAAAAATCTTGTATCATACACGCTTAGGCCACTATGTAAGTGTACTTTGTGATGGTCGGGGGTAGTTTGACAGATAAGCTCAGGGACAAAACTACAACTCGTCTTTGGATATTCAATTGAACCCTTCAACTTCTGATTCCTGACTGAAGGGGAAGAAAAAAGAGGGTCCTGGTGTATAATAGCGGATAATTCTATTCAGAAACCCTTGAAGGACCGTCAACTCCGGGTATTCTACAATAGGATCTGTTTTGAAAGCAACCAAGATTTGGATCAAGACCTCGTGATCAAACTAAAGGTTAAGGGCCATATTGGGGTCGCACCAGTGGGGTTAGATTATACACGGAACTGTCATTCCAGCTGCTATCGCGAGTTCCATCATTTCTTTGTTTCAGAAGAATTAAGATTTGCGGGATTGGTAATAAGATATAGTAGAGGCTGGCATTCGGAGGTGTTCAGCTATGCAATGCTTTGAAGAAGTGTTTCTTGATCAAGATTGAGCACAAGTCATCCCAAGCATATGAAAATGTTGACTCTTGGTGGTCTCAAATCTCTCCTTCAATCCTCTGTCTGTCGGAAAATCATTTCTGGCCTATAAGTTACCATCAATTATGCAAGATTATAAGTGCTCACAGGAAGTTGTAACCGAAAAATTGAATTTCCTGCGTATAAGTAAAAGCCTATTATTCATCCATTTGGTGTGATTCATGCCATATGCTTTGGCTCAATCTCGTGGGAAACAATACACTCTGCTTTTTCAGTTTGTTATGCCTGAGCTTTTGGTCTGTGATAAATCAACTATGGCTGTACCAAGCTTTCCATCAAGAAAATTTTCTTCACATCACCCAGGTCCCATGTCTTCCTCTATTATATAGACCACAGCCTCCACTACTTCACTGGCTCATCTCCCGCACATCTAATAGTATACTGCTTGATATCAGACTTGATGAACGGTCATCACAGCAGGTATTAAGACATCTCTGACCGGTCACAATATTCATCATGTATGTTGGCAGTTCCAATCCCATAACTTTTAAATCTTCAGACTCAAATAAATGAGATGGGATGATGGAACTTGCGATGGGAGGTGGAGTGATAGTCCATGTATATGATCTTTGCCAGTATGATTTGTCTTTACTTTTACTTGACCTCTAGTTTGATCACAAATTGCTGATCCAAACTGTGTCAGCTTTTGTACTGTTTAATTATGGACCGTTCATCCTTTCGACACCATTTTATTTGACATGAGTTCAGAAGTTAACCTTGGATATGGGATTTCTTGCCAAAGAGATGATGAAAAGCATTTTCAACACCATGAACAAGACACAAGTGCTAACTCTTCCCATTCCTGTGAATTTCACTGCTACAACATTGATTGGATTTAAAGCATGGTAGATATGACCAAATGGCCAATGATTGCTAAACTAACCAAGATTATTTTCAGAGTATTCAAAGGAACCTGGTGTCAACCAAAGGATCACCAAGTAAGGTTTTAAAAGACACTGTTGCTTTTGATAGAATCTGGTTTACTTTATATATAATTATCTGGCAATCTGGGTGATTTCTGCAGTACTATATGTGACGGGGAAGCTAGCCACACTGGGAAGCTGGCCATCTAATGAATAACTCCTTGCAGAGTATATATCGGTCATGTCTGGGGGCTCTTATAAGCAAGTGAGGATAGTGCCTTCTTGTATACAAGAGCTTGTGGGGTAGCGTCAAGACCGTCGGAGGACCCTGAGAATCCCCCAGGAGGTTTCATCCGAGGTTCAGATAATTTTGGAAAATTTGGGCCAAAATATTAATGTCTCTACCGGGTTTGTATAAAATTGCCCATCGCTCGACTGAGGTCAAAACCCTAGTAGTTCGGATAGAATTTAGAATAATGGAAGTCGGATTCAAGTTCGGATACTTGGGTGAGACCGACCGGATGAACAATGGCAAACAATTGATGTCTCGCAGCCTCTGCTTATACCATTTTAGGATTATTGTTTATTCGCTGTGGACCGTACATCACCATTGAAGCTTGAGCTCGGTTGTGCCGAGATCAGCACCGAGGGAACAAAAACAATGACAAAGGGGTTTGAACAATAGGCAGTACGTCAAAATGAGCTGGGTAGACAAAACAATTGATCATTGTTTGAGTTGGATTGTTGCACAGACATTGTTCCAAGGTCTCATTGCACAATACGGGCAAGAATGACTTTCCGAGGTTGGGAAATTTCCAGGAAATTTTCAGGAAAGTTATAATTCCCAAAAATTTCCTTCATGATTTCCTCACTGAGGAGTTTGAATTTCCTCGGTCAGGAAATTTAAACTTTCCTTGGGCCGGTACCAACGTGTCAGTTTCGAAGCCACGTTTATGTCTGATGCATGTCATAGACTACGACAACGTGGCTTGGAAAGCGACACGTTTTCTAAACGATTTCCCGAGTCAGGCAATTCAAACTTTCCTCACTCGGGAAATTGTTTAGGAAATTTTCAGGAAATTTTAACTTTCCTGGAATTTTCCTGACTCGGGAAATCATATCAGAAAGTTCAAGATTCCCTATGATTTTCTGGAAATTTCCTGGCCATGGAATGCTATTCTTGCCCATAGTGGCAGTCACTCGACAAATGTGAACACAAGCCCAGTTGTATTTTCTATCAGAGAACATCCCAAATAGCAAAATGAGAACATGTCACTTATATGAGTAGCATCAGTTTTCGTGTTTCAATAACACCATTCCCAGTGTTGAATATGAGTCACTACCACACTGAACTGATGACACTTCAATCCTCAACAAGTAAATTTGGGACATCTCAACTGACAGGTCTTTCTGGGGTTGAAATGGTACATTAAATTATCTTTCGCATATATACATATTCAGATATTGCCAGATTCTCCCCCTTGCCCTCATTGCTGCTTCTATCAGTGTCATTCCTTTTGCGTGTCCGGAGTATTCCTCATCATCACCAGGGCCATAGTATTGGACTTTTGCTGCATGTTGTCCTTGTAAATTTCCTCGAAAAGCTGTATATAAATAAGAAAATATATTAATGAATACAGAAAAGAAAGAGCAAATATGTGACGCACCCCAATAGTTGCTCCGCATTACCATTAACCAAAACCCTCTATTTCTAAATGGCCCCATCAGCACGTACCCAGAAGTCCTTTCTCCTGTTCTTTGATTTGAGTTTTCCACGAAGAATGCATGCTAAAGACAGTTAGAAAAACGTCAAGTGTAGGACAAACAAAAATACTACACACCAAGAAAGCAATAACTTTAAGACCCGCCGGGATACGTACTCAGTGGCCCGTACCTATTCTGATCTATACATCTTCCGTGGTTGTAGGGACATGGTTTGAAAAGTTTCCAAAAGCATCATATTCTGCGCTGTTTCAATAGCAGACTTCTAACTTACACTGGCTCAAACTCGACTGAGTCTATAAGAGTCGCTCCCAGTAATCCTAGTGCACTACCCCCGTACTTGACTTTTAGATTTGACTATAATATTATACTTGTCACACTCAGGGCTTATATGCTGGACCGAAACAACCTGCAGGCTCTTTTCCTGTGACGGCGCTACCACTGGGGCTGTGATTGGGCCAAGTCATCACGAAGCAGAAGGGCCCATCGTACCCATCCAGTCCACTACGAAAACTTATTGCTGTAAGAATTATATCAAGTAATTCTACGAAGTTGGTTAATAAACTTCTCCTCCTCCTCCTCCTCATCCTCCTCCTCCTCCTCCTCCTCCTCCTCCCAGGTACTTACCCCATTTAGGGTCGGAAAAACCCGAGGGTGCTTAAATCTGTCAAGTAATCATAAGTGCCCTCGGGTTCTCCGATAAACTACTGGGCCTCGTATTTTCCACGCGAAGCGATGGCTTGTTTTACTATGATTATATACACTCCTAGAGGTACCATACTTTACTATTTTGACCAAGTGTTCAGTAACGCATGACATCCCCCCCTCTGAGCACTAGGGTTTTTCGTACTTTGTAACGCGTAATTCAGGGTTCCAGATCTAAGATTTTTCTTGGCCACTGGCCATTTGACCTTATTTTCAAGCTTTTCTCATCATTCCCACTCTGATAAACTATATTTACATTGCTTAGAGCTCAATTTTATTGCTATGACTTTGTGATGCATTAAAAGTGGTAATGAACACCTTTTTGGGCATATGACACCCCTAAGTTACTGAACCATTGGTCGAAATAGTATAGTAGTATGCTCTCACCAGTGAAATGGACAAAAAAAAAGGGGCCGCGTACCTTGCTATACAAAGCAACGGCACCTTTCCACAGTGCCATTGGTGTCTACAACAGTTTCCGAGATAGACCGGAGCTCCTGGCGGTGTCTATGAGGAGGAGGAGCGACACCGTTGACTGCTCAATTAGTCCGGTTAATAAACAGCTCCTTCTCCTTCTCCTCCTCCTCCCACGGCTGTGCAGATCTCCCGTTTTTGCTGAGATTGTGTCTGCGCTCGTAAGATATTCACTGAACCTGCACAACGTCACGAAAAAGACCAAACTCATGTACATGATATCTCATAAGCTATACTTCCATGTGTTATACAAGATTTATGGAGAAATTCATTCTGTGGAAAGTTATTCGGTAGATGTCCTAAGGTGTGCAGCCTCCCAGATCGAATAGTACCTCTCATCATATCACATATCTCAATGTGGACTACCTTAAGATCTACGTAACTCTAAGTGGCTAGTAGCCACTTAGAGAATACTTACGTGTCTCTTGAGTAAGGAGGCTGCTTTATCATGTTTTGGTGACCTCGGTGGACCTCAGTTCCAGCTTAAAACAGGTTGAATGAACATAACAGCTTGATAGCACCGGATCTGCAAAGCTTAATTCAAAGTGAGTATTGATTAGATGGATATGCCCGATACCAGTCCACATTCCTTTCCTCCTCCTTCTCCTCCTCCTCCTCCTCCTCCTCCTTCTCTCTCAAAGCACCGGCACTCTTTGGTGTTGAAAGGTTGTCTCTTAGATCTCCGGCCTCCTGAGATTCTACATCACCTTCGGTTTCTACTTATTGGAATTTTCCAGCTTATTATAAAAGAGAAGAGATTCTCTGCTGCATCCCACCCATCCAAACCTCTTTGCTTGAGCTCCTCGAGAGTAAGTTTTCTACTCATCCCAGACGTAACCCTTACCTGACTTCATCTCAGTTTTTTTTTAGAAATACTATTGTCGACGTTTAATCCACCAGCAACAATGTGCGAACGAATTATTTTTATCCATCGTTGTGGAGTCCCAAGCCAGAGATCTATCATCCAGAGGTGTAACAGAGCGAACCGGCGCAATGCTCCTCCCTGTCCTGATACTGCCGATTCATACAGAAACTTGGATACATTTTGTGGTCTGCTTCAATGCACCCAGGCAGATGGAACGCAGGGGCAACCTTCCCATCCATTTGAATGATGCTCTGTCCCATTGCTATACATTCTTGTCCGAACCATCGAGTCAAACATACCGAAACACGTATTGGATGTAATTTTCTTTTAATTGCTCTTGAATTACTTACAGATGAAATTTCCTCAGTTGAACTATCCTTATAGCACTACTCTTATATTAGGTGTTTGTTTCCCGAACCTGTCACTCTAATTCTTACCATAATTTACTCAGTAACCTTATGTATGATTTTGTGGTAGAACTTTTGTCGATACATCACCATTCGCCCCTAATTTCCGATTCCTCGTAATTGTTTTATTTATCATCATCATAATATATAACCGTATTGCATGGTTCAATATTTTGACCCTTAATCAATCTTAAAGTCGATAATACATAACACATACAGAGTCTCATTTGGATTGCTGATAACATCGCTGACGTGAAAACTCGGAAAAATAAAAAAATTTCATTAAGGAACTGTAAAGAAACGAAAAAAATGGCATGAGGCGTACAAACTTTGCAGTGGAGCCTTGAAGCCTATATCTAGAGTAGTTCACATGTTCAGACGAGCCTGCAGATGCAGAATTGACGATCCCACCTCTGGAGCTCAAGAGCGCGGCAATGAAAGAAAATGACCTGCGGTGAAAGTAACAACATGGAAGGCTATCATCAAAATGATTGCTACGAAAACTTTTTTAGGAGCACTTTTAGATTCAGAACAGCCAACGTAGTCATTCTCCTGGACTGCAAGGGACTTTTTCTTGCTCAGAGCCAGAATATTCATAGTTGTCCATATCCGTTTTTAGTTCATATCTCACGGGAAATTTTACGCACTGAGTGTGGGACTCGATTGTAGATTCCTCCTCCTCCTCCTCCGTGAGTGACCGCCGGGTACTTACCTTTCTCTTGTGCCTGCGCGGCGTTGGCGGTCCTCCTCAACACCCACTAAAACGTCTGTATCAATCCAGGTATCTGGCAGCTCGCTTTCGTTTTTTAGAAGCCCTTTCCTGGCTACGAGAAAAACTTCACCTTGAACTGTAAACTACGAACAAGCACTTGGTAAATCAAAAGGGAGTGTACACAATAATCGAAGATCATTCGTCTCCAGGTCTCATTATGAAGAATGAGGGCACTGGGTCCAAAGGAATAAACTCGGGTTCTTCAGGATAAGGAGCATCATCCGAAGTCAGCATGCTTTCAACATTACTTTTGCTCTAGGTTACCCAAACCGTGAGCGAATAAGGAGTGATTCCAAAGAACTAAGTCTCATCTTACCTTTCCTACCGCATCCTTCCACGATTTATACGCACTTTCCAACGCTTTGGTCATCTCAAAGGCGGACTTGAACTTGATCTTGAAGCAATCTGTCAGAAATTGACCAAAACTGGCATCGAGCAACTCCTCCCCAACCCTATTCAAGGGATCGAATTCTGAGTGAGAATGTCTACGGAAAGCAGCTTGTTGCTTATCCTCATCAGGTATCAAGTTGTCGCAGAACGGAAATCTGTTGGTCAATAAAGCATAGAAAATAACCCCGAATCCAAAGACGTCCACATAAGACGTAGGCATTCCCGTATATCTCAACGGAACCATGAATATAGGAGGAGGAGCGGTGGGGAAATGATGACAGATAGGCGGCTTTAAGACCGAAAACGCAAAGTCGCAGAGAACGACATGAAAGTCGTCAGTGAGCAAGATGTTACGAAGGTGTGCGTCAGCCCAGACAACGTGTTTTGAGTGTATATGAGCCATCCCTTGGGCAATTTCTACTGCCCATGTCAATCTAGTCTTCAACGAAATGCTTGGATGCCTATGAAGATAGCTCCACAAATCCCCATTATTCAACCGCTGGAGGATGATGTAGTCTGACTCGGAATCGACTCCCAGGTAACGGACGATTCTGGGGTGTGAGGCCAAAAGCTTATACATGTTTTCTTCGTTTTCGCTCCATACCTTGAACCAAGGGGAAACTGGGGAACGGTGTAGGGAACTGTTGGTCAGCCTCTCTAGAAATGGACAAAACGGAGCCAAAGGCAAGAACAAACTTACCACCCTTTAGGTCAATGTCGATACTAATTTCATCCTGGTATTCCGGATATTGGTTGATGTACGATATGCCTGCGTTGAAAGGATCATGTACAGACATCTCGAGGCTGTTGGGTGGTGGTCTGGGTGAAAGCCTTGTGAGAAGTTTCATCATTCATGACAAGGACATCGCGAAATCACGAGACAGTTACGGCTACTGCTAGCCTGTAGGTCCACTTGCATGGGAAATTTTCCAGGCACTTCGCTGAGTTTGAATCGCTACTTATTGTTTTCAGCAAGTGACTCGGTAGGCTTCTTATATAGAGAAAATTTTCAAGTGTGCCGGTAGGAGGTCTTTCGTTAAGTTCGTGTAAGTGCTGATGGATCTCGACTGTTGGCAAGACGCTTCTTTTGCGTCTAGGAATTGCTCCTTTCCATTGGTCAAAGACAGAGATTTCGCAAGGTTTTTGTGAAAACATTCGAACTACTGAGACGACTCCATAGCAAAACGTTGTCTTTTCACTGATGGGAACGGGCGCCCACAAGTACGAATGGCCACAGACGAGATGGACCTACTTTACCTTCATAATTTAATAGTTTTTCATATGCCTATCTGATCATCTCCATTCAGTAACGAGAACTTTCAACATTTTAGGAACTTCGTTTGTCTTCCAGGGTTCACTGTGAACCAAGTCATAGACAATCATCAAAACAAGGCCCGGCTCCTCATGCCATTGACTATGAGAACCGCTGGGATACGTACCTGGCCCGTAATCTGATCTATACATCTTCCGTTATTGTAGGGACATGGTTTCCAAAAGCATCATATTCTCCGCTATTTCAATAGCAGACTTCTAACTTGTACTGACTCAAACTCGACTGATTCAACAAAATCATGACTCGTCTGTCCTACATGACGGAGTCCCCCACAGTGGCTTGATAGTTATAAGAGTCGCTCTCAGTAATCCTAGTGTACTACTATCCCCACACTCGAATCTCAAACATAATACTCTACTTTTCGCACTCCATCGCAGCTCATGTGCTGGACAGAAACAACCCGCAGGTTCTTTTCCTGTGGCGCTACCACTGGAGCCGTGATCGGGTCAGGTCAACACGAAGCAGAAGAGCCCATCGTACCCATCCAGTCCACTACGAAAACTTATCGCTGCAAGAATTATACCAAGTACTCTACACACTTCTATCAATACGTCCAGACATACCGTCTTAGCCACCATGGCCAAGAACCCCCTGAGCAGTCGGTATACGAATACCATGACAGGTTTCGCATTTTTCAGGTTCCTCCTTGCAATGATATAACGATGTATCGTGCACAGTGGGAGACTACTAGAGAGTGCAAAACTGGATATAATGGGATAGGAGAATGTCGTGTAAAGCGTGCAAACCAGAATATGCGCGTCGGACATATCTATCCAGGCGCGCCCACGAGTGGAACACAGGCTCTGACGACACAACAACAAGCGCAGTTTGTGAGTAATCTTTGGTCTCTCGTGACTCAATTCAGAATCCATGGATTGCTGAGATATATTGTAGCGACAGGCTATGTGGCCTCACGGTCCTGGTTATACTTAAAGGCATTCAATTTGAATGATTTGTGTACTTGTACATGTGGTCTGCTAGTTCTATGGCCGTAAATCGAGACCAATTCGAAATTATTTTGTGTTTATATACTAAGTAAACCAAAGATCATATTGTGTGCGGAATATTCCTTGTTTACTGTATAAATTGTCACGTACACTTAAGAGTCAAAGACCATCGTTCTTCATGAGATTGTCTAGAGTTTTTTCACAGCATACCGATGATAAGTACTAAGTACTCACTATACAATCATCCGAGGGTATGTACAATATGCACCTGAAATTCAACTCAAGTCGAAATATCGACCCTCAAGCAAGACAACTGTTTAGTAACTCCCGCTACCTTAAGTTAAAGTAGTGGGTCTTATCGTGCGGTTCCCGTTTGCACGTTTTGGCAGACAAAATCATTTTTGGTGGTGGCCCGTGAAATCGCGGCCCGGTAGCCCGCCCACAGATGCACTGGATTTCCGTATTGACCGTAAAATCAAGTGTCGTGGTCTCGCTGAGTCGTTTTCGACAGCCGTCATGTCGAGTCTTCTCTATGCGTCGGCATTTAAAGGTAGTATTGGACTGTTCCGACTGGGGGAAATACATTTCTGACGAAAGGCGGGTGGAAGTGTTGGAAGCATTGGAGAACCCTGTACATAGTGAAAGTATTGGCGATGAAGCACATCTTGTTGGTCAAGGGGTAAATGTGTGATTACTACGATGTTGTTTACTTAACATAATGTGGATCCGGAGAAATGGTATTTTTTAGCTGACACAAAAAGAGTGATTGCAGCGTTAATTATGTATGTAAGGTTCGGTGTTGTAGCGGGCGGTGCCGCGCCAGCAGGCCCTACAGTGGTTATGTATGATAACGAAGTGAAGGCAAGTGCGACATGCTACCGGGCCGAAGAAGTCAGAGGCTTCTGATCCAAACACACCGGTTATAGAAGCTCTTGACAAACAAGACCACATTGGTGACGAATTCGAAATCGTATTCGCAAGCAAAAACCCTCATCACGAATCCGGAGACCAACTCGAATCAATGAACGTACCTCTCTTGCCCAGGCCCCGGGATTAGGTACGCGCTTCCTAGGCCAGCGCATTTCTCCTTGATTATTCCGCAAGACAGATGGTAACAAAAGATAAGATATGTCTTGATGTCGTCAGTGCGTCGCAAACGCCCGAAGGGTGGTCAGGTGAAAGAGCTCCTTAGCGGAGGTATATAAGTGCTCCATAGCACAAGTTTCTCCGTTAATTCATCATCTTCCCTACTTCTGAACTGCTATGGCCGAATTCCAACCTGTTTTGCTGACTCTACCTTCGCTTTCGCCTGCGTTGGTTATGGAGGTGTGTCTTATCAGTACCCCGCCCTACCCTACCCATGGAAAGGCTGATTAGTCGAGACGTTTTCCAGGTCCTCCCCTATGGCCTGACTTTCCACCGTATCATTGTTCAAGCTGACGGACGGGTGCGTACCACCCAAGCTTCTCTTTCTCCCGACCAATGTCACATAGAGACCCGTTCTCACTTAACAACCAACTTTTTATCACTATCACTATAGACCCACGATATCGTCATCGGACCGGAACAACCTGATGGGCACGTCACCCAGAAATACACCAACACCATCATAGGACGATACGCTAATCGTATTCCCGTCGGTAAACACGCTCTAGAACGAAACGGTGTCAGAGCAGAATTCGAAGCACAGGCAAACGGTACGTCCCATCAGCTATGTACCCGATGGATTATCTACACCAAACACTAACTCATTCCTTTCCTTCTTCTCCTCAAGAAAGCCCCCGTGTATCCCTCCACGGCGGTCCAAGCGGTTTTAACACCCGTACCTGGTCCCTCATCGACATCACCCCTTCCAGCTCTTCCCCACCGTCCCTCTTTTCCAAAACCGAACTCGCCCATCTATCTCCATCCAACTACCCTTCCAACTTTGGCTTGTTCCGTTACACCTCTCCAGATGGTGAACAAGGATACCCAGGCGAACTTCTCGTAGAAGCGCTCGTCGCACTCGTTCCACCCGCAGAGCAAGACAAGACTTATTTGCGACCTGGAGAGAACAAAACGGAGGAGGAATATAATTTGGGAAGTATCGTGTACGTGTATAGAGCGAAAGTGAACAAGGGTGTCACACCGGTCAATTTGACGAACGTGAGTTTTTCTTAAACATTTCCCAGACTCTCTGAGTCTCTCTCTCTGGATCTTTGGCTCTGACCCGAGAGATGGCTTTAGCACTGGGGTTTCAATCTCGACGCGAGTCTGAAAGAAAACGACAAACTCGCTGATGTTCGAAGTCATACCCTCAAGATGAAGGTATGTAAAGTCCCTCCTTCAAAGTGTCACCAAAAAAGTTTTCACCTTTGCCTATGTATCCTTCATCACTCAATAATGTTACCCATAACCCCCACCCAAAAAGGCCGACCGAATCGTCGCTCGCGACGCCGACAGTCTCAACACCAACAACTTCATCTCCACCTCCTCCGCATCCGCACACAACCACAACGGAAAGAAGATCGGTGAAGACTACCCTGAAGCTGGTTACGGTAAATACGCGTTTCTTTTCTCGATTTTTGCTTCTCGCTCATATCGTCTATATCCAACGTTCTTTGCCGTTTCTTTCCAGACGACTTTTACGTATTCCAGCCTCAAAAAATCAACATCCCAAAACGTCTCCCTCTCTCCTCTCTCACCGACTCTCTCGATCTCGTCAAAGACCTGCTCACGCCCGCAAAAAACTCCTCCCAAACCTCCCAAACCTCGTCTTCTTCTTCTTCTTCCCGTGGAGCCAGAACCGATCCCGTCGTCGAACTCGCTTCGGAAAAATCAGGGTTGAAGTTGGTTTTCGATACGAACCGTACGTTTTCGTTTTTTTTTGGCGTGTTCTGTAGTTCCGTTTCTCTTATATAAATGAGAGGAAGGGAGTCCCGCAGTCCCGCAGTCTAAAGCTTGAAATTGTAACCTTCCGTGTTCTCATATTTCTTTTTCTTCCGTTTTAGAATCAGGAGCCATGTTCTACTCTAACGGTCTCTCGAAAGCTACCAGCGGTGCGAGGAAGAAGATTCACGGAGGGTCAGGAATTAAAGATCACGGAGACGCTTACGAACCTGGAAGTACGTTTTCCTCTCATCCACCTATCCATTTCTTCCCTGCCTCTATGCAAGTTCGCTTCCACCCACCGAGTCTCGAACTCAGTCTCTCGCGAAATCCCATTATTCATTCGATTTTTACATTTTTCGCCATTAACAATTTTCATTTTTTTTTCTATAGCCGCTGCATTCCTCGAGTTCCACGACATCCTCTCTGCGTTCCTTGATCCCGCCAACAAGAACAAGGAAGACACGTTGTTGACCTCGGATGAGTTGTATAACAACTATGTCCGGTGTGATGTGATGTTCAAAGAGCCAGTGCCGGCGCAGAGGAGTGCGTGAGTGAGTGAGTGAGTGAGTCCAAGCTTTACCTTCAAATCCAGTGTCTCCCGCTCTATAGACGCTAGCAGGCACTGCAAAGTTGAAAGAAGGGAAGGGAGGGAGGGAAATTTCGTAAATATTTAGAAAAAGTTTTGAAATTCAACTACGTATTTACCGACAGATCTATACACATCTCCTCCAATGTACTTATGTATTGACTTATTGACTTATTGCTTGATCAGAAAAGAAACTCAGTTGTACCATCACCCATCTAGTCAGTTTGTTAATTATACGGCTCCCAGGTCGGAACAGCCGGACGACGACAAGACACAACTTCATACTAGAGAGGGCCCGCCCTACCAGCACAGTAAGATATACAATCAGATCTAAAGCGTAGTACAGGTAGTTTGCGTTAATCTACATCATTCTCTCCCAACCCATCCAGCAAACCACGCGAAGTTTCGACCAACCTTTACTGACATGGTATACATATTTCGCCATATCATGGCACAGTCTCCCAATCAAAAAATCAGCCGTTTTGACCCAGTACATTGCTTCTTCTGAGGACAAGGAGACCGGAATGTCCCAGTTATAATTACGTTCTCTCTGCATAGCTTCCCTCTTCCGCGTTGCAGTTTAGACAATACTGTCGTTACAACGTTGATCCGAGAAATACTCGATGATCAGAAACATCGTCTCTTATAACCCAGTGCTTCAGGCTTAAATGCAGGTCCCATCAGATATTCTTTCAGGACTAGTGTCGCTCAAATCGGCCTCCGACTCGTTGAACTCGGAATTGAGATAAAACGTTTCCCCGTTGTTGTCAATTTTAGAAGATACGGAACAACTCCAATGGGCGTCTATCTATGGCATTGAATTCTGAGGCGTTCAGAGTCATATCACTCTGATCTTACCTCAGATGAAGCAGAATGCATTTTGTGAAAGGTTAAGCCTTTCTATCAAATGGAGTAAAATGCATCCATCAGGTTCATACGTGCATAGGATGGGATAGGATGGGACTCATGACAGACATCAGCGACCCGTTAAAGATACGACCAAGGTTCACACCACACATAGCCCAGTCCAACACCCAAACCTGAGTAATGTACCGGCTGACAGAGTCGGTACAAACTAGTCGGTTTCACAAATGGGATTATTTTACAATGATGGCGCTTGTTTGAAACTTGAACGACGTTCTGAGTTTGAATATCCACATCAGAATGTACAATGTGACCGTGGGCGACCATTTCATTTTTTCTTGCTGAGATCGATTGATTGGCAGGCAGATAGTGGACAGCGCCATCAATCCCACTTCCCTTCTTTCTATTTCTTCTCTTTTTAAACTCAGAAGCTTCAATGCACAACTGTCAACTCGATACGTAGTTCTCACTCAACTGGAAGGAGACACCTGTACATTGGCCGACGCTTAGTACCTCCCTCCGCTTGTACTTGTTTCAAGTCAATGCCCGGACACTACTGTGGCATTTCTTGTGCTTTGCACGCCTTCTGCATTCAACTTGTACGCAAGTCTAACTTAAATTCCATGAGACATGAGTAAGAATCTCCGAAATTGATTGTCAATTTATGAACGGACGTAACACTACACTATGACCGGATTTGCGAAGCTCTCGACTCGCTTTCAATGATCCGTGTCTCCGTTTCAGTCATTGCTTTCACTATGGATCCAGTGGAACAGTTGCTCGATACACACCCAGAGGGGCTGTTTTTTGTCCATATCAGTGACCCGTTCTTCTACTTCCTCGGACCTCTACTGATGCAGACTCTCAACGTTCAACCTCGATATAAAGGAAAGGAGAGTCTTCGACCCTCACTCACTTCAGTGCCACTGAGCTTTCTTAATGTAAGTACTACTCTATCCTCTCAAGACACCAATACGCAACAACTTGGTGCTAAAAACAAACTAATTTTGCCTATCGTCCAGAATTTTCGTCAAGATTCACTCCCAGAGTTTTAATCATCCGTCACGCAAACAAAATGTGTACTCAAGAACGTATTCTCTACCGTTGTGGAAACGCTGCGTCTACTGGACGGGTACAACCATGTCAATTTGTTCAGCAGATGGCAGGCCCTCACAACCGAATCGTTTATTGTCCACCTGAACGAAGAACAATCGGATATATACCTGCAGCTCCAAATGCTTTGTGTTCCAACAGATGCAACATGATGCCAGGAACACCTAACAGTCCTTCCCATCGACTCGGATGAAAACACCAACCTTCACGATCTGAATTGCAACATACATATTCGTAATTATTTTACCCAATTTTTCGTTCATTTAATGTGGTTATTTCTGAGTAGGTCGGAAATCCCATGTTTCGTTTCTATTTATTGTAAATACTTACTATTCTTCTCCTTGTTAATTACTATCTCGATAAGTGTATATTATTCTAATAATTACTTATTCTGTTTCCAGGCGCCAGGCTTTTTGAATATCCTGTATCCATTGCGGCCCTTCCTTGTCACATGAATCTACGTTGGACATAGAGCCTTCAGCTCGTTCATGTGGTAATGTTGGGTCCCGGGGACAATGATGTATCTAGCTGCACATCTAGGTGTTTCCCGGAATCCGGTGTTCAGTTCTTGGACCTTACCCAGTTTAATAGACTCCTCCTCCTCCTCCTCCTCTTCCTCCTCCCAGTAATCAACGCGCTTGTAATATCATTAGTACAGGCCAATAATACTTCTGTTTTTCCTGCTTTCAAAACAGAGCCTGTCTGCAACAAGAGTTTTGGATGGCTCTACCTTCCATACAAAGTAGCTTTCAATCTTAAAAAATGGCCAAATTTCTCGTTGCAGATGCACTCTAATAATAACTGATAATCCTACTTACAGACCGTAGTAAATATCATGGTGACAAACATTCTTGAAGAATGATATCATGGTCTAGAGTGGTGCTACCTCGATAAGTATGCAATAGACCGCATCTGCAACGCGAATTATTGGGGTTCCACGATGAAAAATGAAAATGGGGTGAGAAAAAATCAAGTGGGGCCTAATAAAAAATTGAAAACAGACAGCATATGTTATCGCTATGTTCAAATCTGTACTATGTACTGTAATACCAGGGTGTTTAGGGGCATGATAGGTCCCACTGTCACCCCACTTGAAGATTTTCGGAGCCACACCTAAGTATATACGATTTGTTTCTCAGTAGATAAAACGCTGATACTTTGCGTTACAGATGCAGTCTAATGGGTAAAATAATTATAAAATTGTTCAATACACCACATTACAGGAATGAATTGCATGAAGGAATAAAGCCGTCGCTTTGCGCGGCAGGTACGAAGCCGTAAATGTATGCCGGGTTGCCTGACACCCAGGCTCAAATTGTCAAGTGGATGAGATAAATGGCAAGTAACACTGCCACCCTGGAAAGTAAATTCTAGAGCAACATGGATATCAAACATCTAATTGGTTCCCTAAACCTCTAAATTGCCCCATTTGTCGGGTTACTTTTCTTTGAATTCTACATATGGTCGTCTTCTCGCGACCTCATCACCCAGACGTAAAATCACTAATCCGTTTTGTTTTGTAGCTGCTGCATTCCTCGAATCCCACGACTCTCTGCGCTCCTCGACTCTGGGAATAAGGGTAAGAAAAATATGTTGATGACCTCGGATGAGTTGTAGTCCGAGCGGCGAGCTCGTTCCCCAAGCACGGGATATCTTCCAGAGCACCACTAGAAATGAAGGAAAGAAAATTCAGAAAGTTTTGAAGAGGAATGTCTCCTCCAATGTGCTTATTTGAATTTATTATGCTTCATCAGAGAAATAGTCAGTTGTATCGCTATGATGTACTAGAATACGTATGCTATTCCGTGATTGTTGCGTTGCGGTTCGAATCACATTTATGATGCAGTAACTCGGTATGGATCAACTGGGAAGAGAGACAGTGATCATTGATGAATTGATATAGGAGAGAACACTTTATGACGCGAAACATTTTGTCTTGTACTCATCCAGTGCTTCAAGCACTCAAGCCCAGTGCGGTCCCGCTATTATCATGTTCTTTAAGATTAATGATTTTAAATCGACCTTCCTGTAGCTCGGAATCAAGGCAATTAGCATGCACTCAGACAATCTCTATTGAATTTTTTTCTTATGATAATGTTCAAATCATTACACTGTCAAGATTTGTGTGGGGTTGCAGAAAGATGAACATTTCTTTTTGAAGCATCTTTATGATAAGCCTTGTCATGGCAACATGAAAATAGCTATTTGTCTTCTTTAGATCCCATTTTTTCACAGAAAGATTCAACCCAGCATTGGGAGCAAATTTGGGTGATTCCAAGGAATTACAGAAACATTAAAGAAATATTGTCTTTGATAAACTAGGGTCATCTTTCTTTCAGATCCTCCCTGGTTTTTCCAAATTCAAGTTTCAAACTTACGAGACAGGCAGTCAAGCTTCAAGGCTGACAAGCTAAAAATCTGGAAGAATCATACAAATGAGACAGACTGTAGTAAATGAATAAGTATCTCGATACCATGGCGAACAAGAAATTGTATTTGAATGAAATAGTAAGAATTTGGCGCTTTTAGATCCGGTAAAAAGCAATAACAATGATAGAGTTAAAATGCGTTTAGGTCGAGATCTACTAATGCTTGATAGAGCATTATGCCGGGTTTACTGATGTGAAGGGTTTTGAAGTGTTCCCCTCAAATTGGTGCATCGGCTACTTCCACAGTAACGCTGCTCATTTCTGTAAGTCGGGTTGTTTGTGGACAGAAGCGTTTCCGGTGGGGAGGGCCTCCTCGGAGGGTATTCGCCATTTCACAGTATTGAGGAACTGCTTGTGATCTTCCACATAGGTAAATTTTGACAACTCGTAGGCACATTTTGGTCGAACGTGATGTGAGAACTTATGCACTCTATGGTCAATATTAATGGCTTCTAGAAGATGAGAGGAACTTAGATTCTTTTGTAACGTGGATACAAATCCTGACACAAGAACGCTTACCCTTCAAAAGCCCTGAGTCAAGGATTATTGGATGATGAACTTGGGCCGATAAGATATCATCTTCATCTTTAATATCAAACTTCGCATTCCTGAAGGATGGAGAGCAATGAATCGGACAATAAAATGGGTTGAGATAGCGCCCCAAAAGAATAAATTGAACGTTATAGCGATGCACCGGCAGAAATGCAGACACGAAACACTTAAGGCATTCTCAAGTGAATGAGTAAAAGAAAGCATATCTAGTTGCAATTATGCTCGTTATGTCAAGATTACAATTACTGCTAGGTAGGTTGGCTTTCAGGACTACAAAAGCTCTTACTCTAGGAGTTATGAATATTGAAAAAAAACTGCGGCATTGGCCTGGAGGTCTGAAAAATCACAATCAAAAATGAATGTTGAATATCTGTGGATCAAGTGTCTACAGTGTCCAGATATGATGAGCTATAATTAGTATTGCGACAAAGCACTAGTTGTCAAGTTGACATCAGTGCTTGCACATGCCACTTATGGAAATACGGTCCCCGGTATATAAAACAGCCAATGAAGCAATGGAAGTAAGTGAATAACCGGACCAGTATTATATATATATTATTATTTATTTTGGCCAAGTGTAAATAGAGACTCATTGGATGTTGTCAACCCACCGTTACCTTGGATTCTTTCTCTAAAAACAACTTCTATAGAACATTTGCTGTGTAACAACACTGGGATTATAAGTATATTCAATAATATTATGTATAGTTTTGATAAACTACTAGACCTCGTACTTGCCACGTGAAGCAATGACACACCTCCACTCCATCTATGTTACAGGACATACTTTGAAAACCACCTAGAGTGCCAAACCACATGCAGAGATACATTGGTGGATCAAAAATCGAGTCCTGAAGCATAGCTTCCTTGGCAACAATCCTTCCAAACTGAGATGATAAGGCAACTGATTCTAGAGTATTAAAATAGCACCAGAAAGTGAATGGGCGGCGGTGCAGAGGAAAATAGACCCGCTTATTAAAATGTCTTTAGGTGCATCAAATTATTTGTTCTACTAATAGGGTACGAATAACTCCTCATGTCACATACATCCCTCCGTCACGTCCGCAAAGTACATAGCTATAGGTATTGAGGAGAGTATGAAGCAGTTATCAGCAAGACTCTGATTCTGTTAGATTAACCATATTCAATGGTAGAATCATGTTAAGTCCACGTCTCTGCAGACGTTGCACCTCAGATAATCTTGGGAGCTTACAGATATTCTTGTCAATAGTATAAGCTTCTTGAGCCAATAGAGTGAATGTGCACTTGGTCTCGATGGTTGAGTTAATATTGTAACCAACTTCTACCATAGCTTATAAAGCGTTGCATCGGGTCACAGATAGGCAATACCCTTGTTTATTTCCAACCTGCTCTAAATTACGATGCAACAACTGACCTCTAGTTGGTACAGACTGTTCCGCATATTGTATCATTCGGAACTAAAATTCCTGATAATGATGGTGGCTGTTTGATACTCTAGCAACATTTTAATCTTTAAGATTTTGCTTGCATCAGAATGTATGACGTTGCCCCTCTTGTTCAGGGTGCTCTGGTATGGGTTTGGAGTTCTCCCCATGTGCTATCTGGCATGTAGTGTGTGGTGTCTAGCTCTGCTCTTACCAGGTTATGACCAGACATGTTGTAGTCAGTACATAGAAAAATGCAGAAAATGATCATCGATAATAATTCTACCTGAATATGTATATACATACTATGCATGCCAGATATATAGGCAACTGCACGGAGAAACAAGTTCCTTGCCTTTCTTCCCGTACAGAATTGTTCGCCCTGATGTCTGTTTTGATTTTCGTGCGCGTCAAGACCAGGAGAAGTAACTAAGTACCGGATCAGCCAGCCTGGATTGTAACTCCGATTCTAAGTTGATCAGCCGAGGTCAGGACCCAGGTTACGAGGCCAACTTGAGGACTCGCGCTTACAAAACCTGACTCGTAAGTGGCTACGCTCTTCCTCCATTCAGTATGTGATGATGTGAGATAGATCACCAGCAAGTTGCGTAGACTGTAATTCGGCATCCTCGCAATAGTTTACGGCCTCGTTATTTTCCACGCGAGGGCTGTCTTTTTTATGCTCGAAATTGGCGTCTTTTATGTGTATCATCAATGGGATCCTCGAGACTAGGTGCCTCTTGTGTTCTGAAAGCAGGAAGATTCACTAGATCCACGTGATGGATCGATACACTGGATTGGTGTCTACAAAAAAGACAATCATTCCAATCATTTCCTCAATTGACAGCATCTATATTAGCTGATTGGAAGATAAGGGTATGAGAAGCGACATCCAGAACCACAGCTTAGCTGCCTCCATCCATCTCTTTGAAACTTCAAGCTTTGATTTGTGAGAACTGTTGATGAAACTGGACTCAATGCGTGGTTTTCATTCAACTCGTGCGGAATCTTTGAAATTGACTGAGCTTTTTCGTCCTTGAAAAAGTTGTTTGGGTTGAGGCACGAAGACTACTCGTTGCACCTTCATTAATTCTAAAATTTAATACAAATCCAAATCAAACACAATTTTCTTACAGAGATGATAGACGGCCTGAGTAACAATTCTATGATTAGATATCTAACTTCAAGATGTTTGTCGTTCTGTCCACAAGCATAACACTACATTATACCGGATCCACGGAGCTCCTGTCTCACTGGTTTTCCTCATCATCCCGTATCTCCGTTTTTTGTCAATGCTTGAGGTAGTTCGGGAGGGGCTGTTTTTGTCCATTTCATTTCCCTACTCTTCGACTTTCTCGGACTCTTACTGGTTTGGATTGGAACGCCTAACCTCGGTATAAAAGAAGAGAAATGTTTCTCAGATCCTCATTCACTCCAGCTCACCGAGCCTATTCAGTGTAAGTACTCTATTTCTTTTTAATGTGCAGCTATTCAGTGAGAAAGGCTGATATTCTCTGTGTCCCCTTCAAAATTCACTTTTGTAATCCAGCATTTAATACTATCCACTACGCAAACTAGATGTGTACCCAACAGTTCGTTCTTTATGCCTGTGGAAGAACCGATCGTCAAGGACAACCACAACTCTGTTCGCTTGCTAACATGAGGAGACTCGGGCCTGGTCAGCGAGTCCGTTCTTGTCCACAACTTGTACCCAATTACAACCCTATAAACAGCTGGTGTCCCTATGGTTGTTCGATGAGACCAGGGCAGCTCAACAGACCCTCTCATTGACGAGGCTTTCAACTTATTCATGATTCTGATTCAAAACACATCTAATCCGTGACTGCTTTTCTTCTTTTACTTTTAATATTCACCTTAGGTTTTAACCACCGATTTTAATCATGATCCTCTAGTGTCAGGTATATATAATTGTTTTGTAGTCCTTTGCCTAGCAAAGAATAGCCTATGTTAAGGTCACCAGTAATCCAATGATACAGTATACTATTTATTTACTATTTTCTTACGTTCTCGAATGAACTCTACATGAATATCATCCTGCTCCATGACCACGCATGACTACCACACGGATCATTTTTAGAGGCCGAGGCACCATTCAGAATGGCAGTCCCGTTCTGAAAGAATTGTGACCTATCAATCCGTTCGAAGCGCACCAGTTGCGTTCCGATATTGAATCATTAAGAGCAATCCGGTCTACATCATCTTCACGTCTATATGTGCTCTCAAAAGTCACACAAGACCAACGTACCTTTGACAATTTCGTTTCCTCTCGGTTCCTCCATTACCACCCAACATTGGCTTCCATTTCACGCATGAAGATGCAATTCAACTTGTTTGATGGCCGATTATATCTTCCAGACTAGGAGGTATACATGATACTGTAACTACTTCCCCGACTTTCTATTACGTATACCGAACTGAAGGTTGTGAAATGTCAGAGCAACGAGTTCGGAAACCAGAAAATCGGATTGGAACTATGCAGACTAAAATGTCCGTTTATAAGCACAACGTCGAGTTCGCTACCGAAGCTCAAATAGCTATTTGGGTTGCAGACGGAAGGGTAAATGAGTACGCATTTACTCACATTGGCAGATTTTAACTGGAAAGTCATTGTTGTGGAGAAACGAGATCGAGTAATAAGTATGCGAGTATTGTCATGAATCCCAGGATGGGGTTGATAATGGAGTACAAGACTTGCAGAGACGAGGTTTTGAGTGACGTGAAAATCCGAGTGGACCAGCAATGAGCCAAGGTAGTAGTACCGCAGAACGAGTGTGTGGGGGCCGCGACGTTTAGGCCAACGTTTCGTCTGTCGGGGACTCCGAGTCATCAGACGGCATTGTTTCTCAATGCCATGACAGGCTTTTGGGTTGATAATAGAGTAAGGGCCTTGCAGAGACGAGATTTTGCGTGGCGTTCAAAACCTCGAGGAACTTGATAAACAAAGTACTGTACTTGCAGCGGCTTGATTGATGATTTGAAAGACACTCCAATATGTGTTTACACACCCAACCAATAGATGGATAGTTTATGCACGACGATTAACTGGGCATTCTTTTGAAGGGTGACGAGTCGTGAATAGTAATAAGCGTCTACGGGTATATATACAGCCCTTCGCACTGGCCGTAGCACGGAGTCGACGTGGAAACGGCACAATATTTGATAGATCTGGTTCTTTGAACTAGCAGGCAAAGGGTTAGTCCGCTAGAAACTGAGCAAACAAAACATGCCGACAGAACACACCTATACACTTCCGCACTTGACACAATTGTAGGTATTGCAAAAGGCGGTCGATGAAGTAGTCAGAGGAGATAGAGGTGGGCATAGTACTAGTATTTGGCGACGAGGTAGACATCTCGCAAATGGGTAAAAAAGGTCGTTCAGGATGGAGTCGAGATACTGGAAGAATTATGGTCGAAAGATAGCCGGTGCCCTAGTCGAAGACCTAAAGTGGTCGAAAACGTCGACGAAGCGGAATGGGAGGAAGTCAAGGAAGTAGGGCTGGAGACGGTATGTGGTAAGGCAGAGTAAATGGGAAATGGATGATTTATACGGTGCCCTAGTCTTGCAGTTCAAAGTCAAAGGTTAGTAGATATACACAAATCAGATAATGGGGAAAGAAAGACAAGCGCAAATGTACTCGGAGACGGAAGAAAAGGAAAAAGAAATACGATGGAAAATATGGGAAAAACAAATAGAAAAGTATCGACTTACCTCGGTACATAACAGCTCAGACTGATGGCCTCCTCGCTCTTTCAAGAATCAACAGCCCCGTAACGGCATTTACCCAAACCAACAATCCCGCTCCTATCTGAACCGACTTCATTGACCACGTTTTCCATTGGGAATGAGAGATGAATCAATGATAAGCTAAGGGAATTGGATGCCTCGAGAGTGTAAACATGGCCACGTCAAAGAAGACTCGGAGAGACGGTCCTACAAATGGACAATTAGCATGGCAGTGTCACAAGAACGGAAACGCAAGTGGCAGAGAGATTGAAAACGAAACTTCATACTGTTTCTTGGCATCGGCAGCGCACCCCCAAATGGTTTTCCTCCGGAGTGTTCCATAGGTAAGACCATGCTTTGACTATGACGGTGTTGACGTGTTGATAA
>ML179705.1:0-30933 GCA_004369135.1 Dendrothele bispora CBS 962.96
AGCTGTTGTACATTGCGGGAACGTGTTTTCAACGTTTCTTCGGTCGAGATAGAGATTTAGTAGAGATTACGTCCAATTCTCCCACATTTCTCCGAGAAAAGATCAGACAAAAGAGAAACCTTCATGAAAGTTACAACGTGATTACCTCCGAGTACTTTCAAAGCTGAAAGAATACAGACACAAGGTCTTTCGTAAGCTCGAAATATTGCTATTTGGTCTGTATACTTACGTAGAAGACGTCGACGTAAGAGTAGAAAGAAGAAGTATCTGTATTCTAACATTTGGCCCCTATCGTTCATTTTTTAGTATGTGTTCCTCCGAGCACCGATGGTGACACAGAGAAGTTGGATTGCACCCTTATATTAAACCGCTGGTAGTAAGAGACTTCAACAGGCACGCAATGGATAAATCAGAAGTTCTTCTTGGAAAAACAAGATCAAAAATGAATTCTGAATAGCGTAGTGACAGAAAAAAAAAGCACTGATATGGATATAGGCAAACAGTTCAATTGACAGTGAAATGAATGAGCGGAACCACGAACGACATAAGTAGTAATATAAATGGATTTGCAGGGTTTGATGAGCTATATGGGGACCTTGTTTCTTCCCATCTAGCTCAAATAGTCCAAGAATGTTCAGTCCGAGAATGTTTAGTGTTTTATAAGTTACTGCGCGCATTGATTCCTCCTACTCTTATCCCTCTAGCATCAACTGCTCCAGATCCACCAACTTCTCTTCACTCATCAACGCAACCTGTATAAATGCAACATCCATGATTATCTAGATCTGGCCCATTTCGGGACCTTCCAAAGGACTTTGGTAGTATCTGGCTAGAACTTCAGGATAGTAGATTTGTCGTAGTAGTTAGAACCAGGTAGAAATAACCACCCTTGCGTTGCATTGTGAAACGTCCTTGAGAACCCGGATATCAACTCTAAGCATGCACGTTAGTGAGACTCTCGAGCGTCGGATCGAGGTCATGCGGCACATACCAGGGAGGACAAAGGTTGTCGCAGACCATGTTGGAGGAAACACCGAGAGGAGGGAATGGATGATAGCGAGTGTACCATGAGCCAGAGATTGGGACAAGTTGGGACTTTGCACAGGATATGTTGCAGGTGGCAGTTTCGGAGGAGGTCAACAACATGCGACAACGGTTCAAGAGTGAACCGGTTTACTTAGAGGTTATCGTTAATGAAGGTAGACGAGGGAAAGACGCTGAGGGAGCGACGAAGGGCGAAGCATCAGGTAAAGGGGTATATGATCGAGGGTGAGAGGCTGACACACCCCACGCACCGAGGGAGTAACACTGGGGAAAGAACACGAGAAAGGTGGAAACTGGCATCATGACGCTGTGAAGCTAGCTCAGATACTTAGCCAGAGCCTCGATGATGAGTGCTTTAGTAGATGAACAAACAGGCTGTTGTTGGAAGTATTACAAAGGTTGTGTGCGAAACCGGTGGGTGAAGACAAGGACGTAGCAGCTGCAAATTCCGATGTTCCCTATGATTGGCCGGACTACTTCGAGAAGGCGATACGAATCCTGAGCTGGCGAATACTACCAGCTTTGAAGTTCCTTCCGAAAGAGTCGATGTTGGGTATGGCGGTCAATACAGTACCGACACCTATAGAAGAAAATTCATCAGTATTTTGAATGGAGGATGTGAGGATTCAAATGGCATACGTTGAGCAGCAGCGGCTAGACGGATACAATCGACTGTACGGTACATAGGAAGGAGGTGTTCGATAGAAGAGTTCTGCGGCGTGCACCGGGGGAGGTAATCTTTAAAAAAGGCAAATCAATCCAAAGGGAAAAGAACGGACACCGGGCAGAGAATAAACTAATGCCTCGTTGCTCCGTACCTTATAAGGGAGTGGAGCGGTCAATGGGTATAGATTGGAAACGACGAAACGAGAACCGGTCGAAGCTCTGTTTAGCGCTCGACGCTTGCAGAGTTTAATTGAGGCACGGGAAGGAAGACAGTTGTTCTTTGAACAACGTGAGTTGGAAGAAAGAGCAAGTAGAGAGGAGATTTCGGGAGAAAGGAACGACAGAGTTGGACTTGGAAGGAGGAGGATAAGAGTCCCACGGATTTAAGGTTTTAGGTTCGGTCAAGCGCCGAGGACGGGTTCCTAGATCACGTAACCACCCCAGTTTGTACATATTTCCTTTCAGCCACTCCGGTAATGGATTTGTGAATAGGCAAGGAATGAAGCTTGAAGAAGGGAAACCGTGGTCTCTAAGAGGTCAAGGAATTCTGTTTCGATCTTATTTACGAGAATGTTCAGGACGACTCTTGGTTTGAAAAATTTCAGCCGAGATTTCCAACTAAGTACAAGTGACACGGAACTTACCCTCCGATGACTTTTGGGTAGAGGCTGCGCCTGCTGCCGGAAGTTGTCAGTAGAATGATAGGTGGACGATGATTCCCCATGTTGCTGTGGACGCGGAGCTCCGGTAGGTTTGTCGGCATGAACATACTGATTCTGCAGAGGGGCGCAGTTTGCGGGCATCGCATTTGGATTAGCGTGGTCGGCAGGTAGAATTAGGATGTACGCCCCTGGCGGAAGTGCGCTGTAAGTAGTCGTAGTAGAAGTTATAAAATGTGGCATTTGTGACTGGACAGCTGCTAAAAGAACGCGTTGAGCAAATAGTTTTCGGTTGGGGGAAACAAGGAATCGATGAACTTACGAGCGAACGGTTGAAGTGTCAAGTTCATGCCGGGACGCCCTGGATCGTAGTTCTGTTTGGCCCTTTGTTCATACCCTTGAGCATTCGGTACGTTTACCAATGCGTCGGGTGTCTTTTTTTTGCCATTGAACTCCATATCTATGTCTTTGAACGTCAAATCATGAGCTTCCTCATAATGCCGTAGTAAACCATCGCTTTCAGCAACAGCCGAAAAATTGAATTGGTCAAAATCTATGTTAGAAGCGCCGTTGAATCCCTCAACAGGACGGGATTCTCCCCCAATCTGAACGATTTTGTTGCCACGGCCGCCCGAGAGAAATTTTATGTTGTATGCTTTGTTGAAAATGCCTCCCACGTTGTCGTTATCTTGACCATCAGATCTGGCGGGTGGTTCACCTGATCCATTTTCAGGCTTCTTGTTGGGCCTAGCGTGACGGGCTCCATCGAAAGAGCGGCCTGGAACGTTGTCGTCTGATGGAGCCTTTTGGGCACGAGAACCTGAAGAGGAGGTTCGGGAGGATGCCACAGATCGAGGGCTCGTTACTTCCTTAGCAAGCTCTGGCCTGTGGCTGGAGAAAATTAAAGATAAGGATGAGTTTCGTTGGTTCTAACACTAGAAGACAAGGAGTCAAGGACTTGACTAACTTGGGACTTGTCTTTCTTTTTTGAACGGTCGGCTTTCTGTCGTTGTTCCCCTTTGCCATGAAGAGGGAGCTGGATTTAGGTAGCGTATTAGATGCAAAGTACACGGAATGTCAGGGCGAAAGTAGTGGTGATGAGGAAGGGGCTTAAGACTTGAGCGAGCCCATTTATGCTGCTTTTAAGCCCTTTTAACCCCCATTCACATCTCTTTCTCGTATACGTAGTTTTACACTGCCTTTTGAGGTATGGCCGGCCATCTAACCTCCTGAATAACAAACATTACGGATTGATCAATATGGAGAGACCGATAACATGAGAAACCTATGACTCTTTTTGTACAAAAACATTATTCCGAAGTGGATCGGGTGCAAGTTTCATGTTCATCTTCTATTAATTACATACACTTGCCTAAACTACGGAGGAGCCAATGAAAATAAAGCAGGGAAATCTCTGGATAGAAAGTATCCACTTGAAGATCTTTCGGGTGGTTGCTAAGTAAATTTTCATTGTTTCTAATCAAATAAAGACGACCAAAAATCCGCGCTGCAGATATGGTCTTAATGCAGTACAAATGCCAGTCTCGCCGGTGTGCATATTTAAGTCAATTCATTCCGATTTTCGATTATTCCTGAAGTAAAAGTGCAAAATCTACTGGTTAAGTAGTAGCCTAAGTTTGGAGTGACTACAAGGTAAAGTGTCAAGTTCGAAGGGGCAAGATGTCCGGAGGCTCGGAGAGTGCTGACCTTGGAATATACGCGGATGGTGACTCTACGGCAACGTCGGGTGTTCCGACACTGACTGCAAACTGTTCAGCCCGTTACCTTGGCTCTCTGAGTACTGGAACTTTGCCATTTAATACAAGTCGCACTATGGCCATAGCAGAGCTACACGGAATGTCAGGGGCGAGATACTCACAAAGTAGTGTTGATTATAAAAGGTTTCCATCTAGACTTAAGACTTGAGGGAACCCATGTGTGGTGCTTATGAGAGTTTCTATCTCTTATTCGCATCTCTTTCTATATTCGTATACTATTTCATTAAGGTAATTACGAGGCCGGAGTTTACGAAGGACTTGTCGTCAAAAGCCAGGCCTCCGTATCTGCCACGCGGAGCGATGACCCACTTCAACTTCATACCTAGTAATGGGCGGTGATCTAACTCCCGAATAACAAACGTAGTGGATTAAGCTTTTGTCAAGCTGCATGTGGAGAGACAGTTGCTCAATAACAATCTTCATGCAAAGACGTTTGACATCATTTACTTCCCGAGAACCCTTGATATAGTGTATTCCGTGGCAGGGAGAAGTTGATTCACACCCTGGGTAGCATGTTAAACCATTGTTAGTAGAAGACTTCAACAAGCACGTAATGAATAATTGAGAAGTTCTCATGGGAAACCAGATGAGAAATGGAAGAAAAACACTGATATAGGTATAAGTAGAATTGACGGTTATGTACTAGCAGGAGAGGTTGTTTCCATCCGGCTAGCTCGACAACTTTGATGGCCCTGTGTTTCAAAAAAAATGTCAGCGGAGATTTTTCAACTAAGTACAAGTGACTTGGAACTTATCCTATGATTCCAATGTCTACTGAGTGGAGGTGGCGCCTGCGACTGGAAGGCGCCACCTTATCATAATAGATAGACGAAGCTTCCCCATGTTTCTGTGGACGTGGAACTCCGATAGGTCTGTCGGCATGGGCATATTGACTCTGCTGAGGGACGTAGTTTTAAGTTCAAATATCCAAAAAGGCTCTGGTCGGCAGGTAGTGGTGGCAAAGACGGGAATCAGGCGTGATTCCCTATGACGCCTGATTCCCTATGGGAAGTGTTGTAAGAAGTCGTGGAAGTTATAGTAAACTGTGTCATATTCGTGGTTGAAAATCTGAAAAAATGCATTGAGCGAATAATTTCTTCGAAAACAAGGAATCGATGAGCTTACGAGCGTATGGGTGGAGTGCCGAGTTCGCACCGGGATACGTCCCAAGTCATAGTTTTGTTTGGCCCTTTGTTCATATTCTTGAGCATTAGGTACATTCACCGATGCGTCGGTGAGTGTCGTTGTTCTTTGGACCAATTTCCCTCCAATGAACTCCAGTTTTGCGCCTTTGAACGTCATATGATTGGCTCCGCGATAATGTTGTAAACGAGTATGTTTCGAGGGTGTATTCGGAGACCCATATCCAGGCGAAATAGCAACGGCGTCTACATCGACGCGTTCAGCAGCAGCAGCGGTGGAATAACATGCTATGAGCATCGTTGAATCCTGTAAGAACACCGCCTGATCCATCTCCAGTCTGAATGATCTCGTCACACTCCTCGTCCGGAATGAAATCAATGTTATGTGCTCCATTGAAAATGCCTCCCACGTTGTTGTCGTCTTGACCATCAGAACTCGGGCTGACGGATTCTTGAATGGGTATTTCTAGTGTCATTGGCCGAAATCCGATAGGTCCTTAGTCCATCTCTAGTAATTCCGGTACCAATAAAATGAGAAATCTGCTAGAATAGTATACATATCTTGGTGACTACTTCCACGTCTAGGTTTGATGGGGCTCCTCCGTGGAATCTTTTTCGGGTTCTGGCTGGATCAGCATTCAAGTTGTCAAGGTCAAAATCCATCATCAAATCCCTCGCTATCGCAACTTCTTCCTCTTCGTCACGAACAAACGTGCGACTTGGCCCACTTGCTACCGATGGAGCATCATGGTCACGAAGACCCGAAAAGGACGGTGTGGGGGATGTCGCAGATTGAATTTCGCGAAGGGTTCTAACAATGGAAGACAAAGACTTAACTAACTTGGGACTTGTCTTTCTTGTTTGGACGGCCCGCTGTTCTTCTTGGTCATGACGCCAGAGCTAAATTTAGGTAGTGTATTAGATGCAAAGTACAACTACACAGTAAATATCAGGGCAAATACTCACAGTGTAGTGTTGGTTAAAAGGGTTTGAGCCTGGGGTTAAAACTTGAAGGAACCCATTTATGCTTATAAGATTTCTTTCTCATATACTGGTAGCTGTTTACCGCCGTTGAGACGACGTCATATGGGCGTCCGATATCCAACCTCGTATTCATAAAGCTTTCCAGAAAGTGTGTAAACAACGCCACAATATTTGGATGGAATAGGCGCTTTGGGTGTTCGGGGTCCCATTCTGTAAAGCCGTCATTGTGCCTATCCTCGGGATTACTCGGGGACCGGTCCATAGACTTATGTGGGATGGCGCAACCCAACGCGGTGCTCTGGTGTAAGGTGCAGGGAAATTGAAGGCGGTCATCCTCGCAGTGTTGGTCTCCTCACAGAATTTTAATTTGAGATTATCCATTTGCCCTCAGCTGACAGAGGCGGCAAAAAGTGTACCATGTTGGGTGCCGTCCGGCTAGTCACATGTCCGGACCTATGGCTTTTTTTTTTTTTTCCTTGTTTATTCGCCGTTGTGCGTTAGCATATGTTGGCGACTACTACTGTGGGTGCTGTCTACTGGTGGGCCCGGCCTTTGTTGTAAGCTAATAACATCGTGATTAAGTAAGTGGATTTGAGTGAAGGGTTTTGTAAGGTACTGTTTCGACCGCTAAATTGTTCGCAGTGGAGTTGGTATGTAAGTATAGTAAAGTAAGAATTAGGTGTGGGTGTAATGTTGGTGGATTAGAGAATGGTGTAATTGGAGAGGTGTAGGGAAATAGAAATAAGAATTAAAAGCAAAGGGCAAGAAATTAAGGGTTTTTCGGTTTCGGCTTGTAGGGATGTCTTGGTGAGCTTTGGTAGGGATTCGGGGTAGGGCAGTGCTTGGTCGTCATCTTTTTCGTTGCTTGGGATCGGTGGGAACATGCTTTAGATGTGTGCGAAGCGTTTGGTAATCGTTTGCGAATCCATGTCTGGGAAATCCCGGGATTTTCGAAAATTAAGCCTGGGAGTCATCAAATGATCAACTTTGCTAATGACTTCGTGGTGAAGTGGTTAATCCCAGTTAAAATTGACACTGCGAAAATCTGCAATAAGTGGTGAAAATCTGATGTAAATATGCAAGAATCTGCGCCGCATTGGGTAGGCTGCTCAAAATCTGAGAAAATCTGAGAGCAAATCTGAGTTTCAAACTTTTCAAATTAAGTAGATGACGCGTCAGAGTCATTTTTTCGATCCTTTCCTAAATTCTTGACATGACTTGAGATCAGAAATACCTTCGACATATCATAAATATCAACGTCACATTCAGCACTCACTTCTGCGAGTGCTTTTCCTCTCGCGACGCGAAATGTAACTTTTTAAAGTTTTTTGCCGTTCACTACACGACCACGTGATCTCGATATATGCTATCATGGGACGTGTAGTACCTACATATATATTGAGACTTCCTTCGTTCCCTTCGTTCCTTTCGTTCCTTCGTCTCTCTCTCTCTCGTCTCTCCGCTCTGGAGATCTCCTCCCTGTTCCTAGACTACATAAGACGTGCTCGAGTTCTATATCTATTCCCGCTCGTGATGGATGGATGGAGGAGCCGGATTCAGAGGCCCGGAGGGTTCTTTCCCATCACTGCCATGAGTATAACTTTATTCTTCGCCGTACCTGAATATATGCGCGATTTCTGTTGAGTCCCGCCTAGGTCAAGTCCGGCATGCAAGGACCAAGTCAGTATATGCGCAATTTCTGTCGAACCGAGTCCCGCATACAAGGTACTTACGTCTCCGCCACTTCTCTACTGCTATTTCTAACAAGAGTCCCCGTGACAGGTACAGTCGGAGTAGAACCCATCGTTGTGAGTATAACTGTATTTTTCGCCGTGGATTCCATTGAGAACTTTGTTTTTAGCTCAATATATGCATGATTTTCATTGACAAGGTATGTCAGTCATTCAACGCGTCTGTTCCTTTTTGTCGCAGCATACACCTATAGATTTGGGGGGAGTCTGCGGTGAGTCGATACTTTTTCTTAGTTCCTACGGGGAGAATTGACGAAATTCTCTCTCTGTTTTACTTTACCCAACAGTTGTTTTGTTCTAGACAATGACGACGACGAATGGACTGCCGTGTGTGTATCAAAAGGGAGTTAAAATGGCTTTAGTAGATAGGTGTATTGTACAATCATTTACAATGTATTCAGAAGTCAGATATATGGATTAATAAACAGAAATTTGCAGAATAGTGAGGTCAATTTCTACATTCAATTCTCAAGCAGATTTCCTCATATTTCAGCATAAAATCTACGAAATTCACGGATTTCTTATTTTGGTTGATTTTTGGTGATCAGAAAATTGCAGAAAAGGGCTCATAAGTTGCAAAAACCTACATTTATCTGACTGATTTTGGCGCGACGCGCACATGCTCATATTCTTGCAGATTTCTGCAGATTTTCGCAGTGTCGATTTTCACTGGGGGTTAATTGTCATACTACATTGACAATTGTATACTAATGAGAGTTCAATTATTGACATAGACAATTTTTTTTGATGCTGTTTCATGATCTTTAGTACTTTTGAATTATTCCCATCTGGAGTTACTATTTCTAATGTACATACACAATCATGCTCTGTGTAAGTCATAATAATACACATCTATAACTCTGGGATACTTTGTTTCTACAGTTTTTACTATTACTCTGTCCAGGACATATTACACACTTGACCCTTAACAAACTTTTTGTCAATGCCACTTCTTTGAGTGAGAAAGGTAGTGAATGGTCACCTGTATTTTTGGCTATATCTCATGAATGACTGCATATTTCTGCCTCAAATAAGTTGCAAAATCAATGTACAGATTATCTCTCACCTTTTGATGCCCAAGTTGAGATGCTCCTGAATGTGCCCCTTCCATAATTGCAATTTTCAAAAATGGGGTTTTTCCAAGTCAACAAATGATTTTTTTCAGCAAAGTCTGTTAGTGCTATCTGAAAGAGATGCATCAAAAACAGGGATAGTGATTTACCCCATGTCAATAACTAGCAATTTGCAGGAGGTATTTGAAGAGAAATGCCTACAAATGGCCATATGATTTTTGGCACTTTCAAGTTCTCTACTCAAATATCACCCTCAAATTGATTGCTATTGGGACAAATGATTCCATACAGTTGGCTGGTAACAATATTAGTGGCAATTGCAAAGAAGGGAAAGTCTTTAGACTCTGCTGACAGTTACAGGGCTGTGGGTCTGGAAAGTTGCCTCTTGAAATTCCTGACTTTACTAATCCATCTCAGGATTTACAAAGTCTTGGAGGAGAACAATCTTCTTCCTGCCTCTCAAAATGGCTTTAGATCAAAGTTTCAGACTAATAACAATGCCTTTATTCTGAGAACCTTAATTGACAAGGCCATGGCTGAAGGTGACACACTATTTGTGGTCTTTTTAGATATCTCCAATGCATTTCCATCAGCAGATCACTCCTTTCTCTGGTTAAGAATGCAAACGCTAGGCCTTACAGGTATCTACTGTACCATTTTGTTCGATTCGCTTGTCACGTGTCACGCGCCTCCAGAAATTCGCGAATTTTCGGGCCTGTTCGCAGTCACGGTAGCCCAGGGCAAATTTTCCGGACCAATGTTGTCATGAAAAACTTTCAAAAAGGGTAACATTTCGCGAATTTTGTCAAAATTTTCGCTCTGTCACGGCTCACGCTCTGGTTTTGGCGAAAAAAAAATTCGTTTCACTGGTCACAGTCACAATGAGGTGGCAAATCGAATGAAATGGTACAGTATTTTGACTGGATATGTATGTTATATCATAACATGACATATGTGGTGTCACTGGATGGGATTATCTCTGACACATTCCTGGCAGGAACAGGTGTTTTGATTGGTGATCCTCTGTCCCCAACCCTTTGGAACATTATTATGGCAGACTTTACACTTCCAGATAATCCAAAGGATGCTTTACTGATTCCTAATGTATGGGTTTCTCACCTGGAGCATGCTGATGATAGTGTGCTCTTGTGTAAAGATCCAGTGGGGTTACAGAAGCACTTAGACTCTGCTTGGGTCTGGGGTGGAGACGTCCGGCTTCAGTTTCATGCTCTTAAGTCAGTGGGCATGGTGTTTGGCCCAATTCCAAACAACTTGCAACCCTTCACACTGGGTGGAGCCTCCATACCCTTTAAGCAGTCTCACTGCTATATTGGAGTGGTATTTAGGTCAACTTCACGTAACTAATAACTATTTTGTAGATCACTACAAAAAGAAGGCTGAGACTGCCTGTTTTGCATCTAGACAAGTTTTCAGTATTGAGTCATTGACTGGTGCAAAGAGACTACCTCCAAAGATTGGTTGTACTTTCTACACAGCTCTGGTGGACTGCCATCTGATACATGGATGTGAGATAATGCCGGATGTGGACAATGTTGCTTTATACAAGCTACAAAAGGTTCAAAGGGCATTCCTGTGGCGGCTTCTCTGTATTGGTTCTAACTCTGTACTAGCACCATTGTTCACAGAGATTGGAGTTTTGCCTATTGAGTATAGGTGCATCACTCTATGTCTTAGGTATCTAGAATACCTTTTGGAGCTCCTTGAGAACAGATTTGCCTATATGGCTCTTAAAGCGAATATTGACATGGCCTATGCAAGTCAGCCTTGTTGGCTGCAAGACCTGCGCTTAGCATTGAATAACCTCTCACCACAGTTGCAACTGCCCAGGAATCTTAGGTCCATGCAGGTGGGAGAGATCGATGAATTGCGCAAACAAGTGTCTAAGGTTGCAGATGAATACCTTAACTCAGAGATCCAAAGGTTGACCCAGACATACCTTCTTTGCAATCGACTTGTACCACTAGAGGATGGGAAGTTCACTCGGAAATACCCGAATGCTTTGGCACTATCTTGTCTTGGTGGAAAATGCAGACTATTGTCGAGCTATTACAGCTCTCTTTTTTGGTAGACATGTGTTTGCTATAGCTCGACTTGGATGGATGAAAGATAACCCCATCCAAAGAGAGCGGAGACTATGTCGATTCTGCAAAGCTGCTATAGAGACTCCTGAACATGCAGCCCTCCAGTGCCAGGCAGACCCCTATACTGTGAACTTACGCAACCATTTGCGGGAGGCAGTAAGAGCTGGTAACAAATGGGAGATTCCAGTAAATCTCACAAACCAATCCTCGCTGTATTGGTTTAAGAAGATTTTATTCAACTGGGATCTTATTGGGCTTTGTGCTAAGTACATGTATGAATTATCTGTTCACTGGGCAAGGACAAAGATGTTCATTGCTCCAGAATAGATAACTGGGAACCAATAACAAATATTCACATGCTTGTCTTGACGGAACGAATGTCCTACCGGCTTCGGAGTAAGTTCGTGATTCGGCTCGGAAAGTCTCTACACGCAGCCGTACAAGTGGCTGCGTGTGGGGGACTGCCTCGCCCTGTAACATAGTGTCTTTAGAATACTATACCTGCACAATGCCACCTCGCCGGGTCCTGAAGGGGCCACTTGGCGTGTATCTATCTATCTATCTATCATGATTACACTTCAGAACCCAATTTGGCTCTGAGGGTATTGATGTGATAATTTTGATAATTTTCGATGACTGTCAGAGCCGTTTTTGCTTTTGACATGTAATTCGTCGAATCCGGTCGTATACTGGTTCAAAGAAGCGAGATTATGCAACACTCCTATTTGGGCTCTGGACACATGCCGCAGCTGCCGCGATCAATTCCAAACCTTAAACAGCACAATAGTCCTTTCGTAATTTTTTTTGCTCAATGTCAAGTAATAGAGGTAGAACACCTAGTGTTTTAGATGAACCTGGTCATTCTGCAGGTGGGCACGTCAAATTTCGTGTCGCAAACCGGCTGGTGCCTCTAAATCCCTGGGAAGTCCAACAAGTATGTACTTCAAGTTGTCACCTATATATTTGGCCATATCTCATGAACGGCTTCATATTTCTGCCTCAAGTAAGTTGTAGAATCAATGTATTGATTATCTTTTACCTTTTGATACCCAAGTTAAGATGCTCCTGAATGTGCCCCTTCCATAACAGGCAATTTTCAAAAATGCGGTTTTCCAAGTCAACAAATGATTTTTTTAGCAAAATCTCTTAGTGCAATCTGAAAGAGAAGCATTAGAAACAGGGGTAGCAATCTACCCCATGATAATAGCAATCAATTTGAGGGTGATATTTGAGTAGAGAACTTGAAAGTGCCAAAAATCAGTGCTCAAGAGGAAGGATATTCAGAATGATTCATGTGGAGCGCCAGCGACTTATGATGTAGAAGCTGTTATATCCATATTGGTACATTGACATCATCATGTCGAGTTCCAGCAAGACATAGAACTTGTGCTATACTTCAAATGGGGATGAGATAGGCTGTAGTAGGACAATGGACTACAAGTCACATGTTCCTTTATGGAGGGGTAGTCAGAGAATTTTGGAGTAGTAGAATGGAGAAAAGAGAGTCTTGTAGTTGGGTCATTTCATGACCCCAGTCAGTTTCAGGCCATTCACGGTTGCTGTGGCCTCTTATGCCTTTTTTTGCACGTGGAATTTAGTATCAGGCATGCTCACTCATACACCTATGTGTTTATTCGGCTCACCCCGAGTGGACAGAGCCTGTGTCCAGAGGACTAGTAGTACCAGGGTAGCGAGTGTGGCCACGACGTTTGGCGTAACATTTCGGGCATGCTCACTCGTACACCTATATATGTATTGCTCGAACTCATACACCTTGTTTCTTTTTTTCAAAATTGGGAATTCTTTCTCTGGGTGGTACTATTGGTTTATTAATTGATTGCTTCAACTCATACACTCGTTTTTTCAAAGTTGGGGATTCTCTCTCTGGGCTCCGTTATGTACCCAGCTACATATTCATCAAGTTGCAGTATAGAAGTTACTTTTGGACTTGTAATAATCATATAATATAGTCCATCCTTAGAATAAATATGTGTTTCGCGAATGGCTCTGACACTGGAAGACAGGGTTTTAACTAATTCGGGACTTTTCCTGTTTCAAGATGGACGGCTCGCTTTCTGACGTTGTTCTTCCTTTGGCATGACGCGGAAGCTGAAATTTGGGTAGTGTATTCAAAGATGCAAAGTACAACCAAGTACACAGAATGTCAGGGCGACAGTGTAGTGTTGGTTAGGAAGGGTTTGCACCTGGGCGTAAGACTTGAGGGAACCCATTTGTGCTGTTTATGAGACTTTTTAACCCCCATTAGCATTCTTTTCTCATATAGGTACACTGCCATCGAGGCGATGTCATATGGGCGTCTCGTTTTCATGAAACCACGAAAGCTTTCCATAATATAAACATATAAACAACGCCAGATATTTGAATGACATAGGCGCTTTGGATGTGCTACCAGTGCATACACCTAGTAGTCTTCATTTAGCTGATGAATACCGGTTCAAAAGGTCGTAATTCCTCGTTCAGTGTACTTGTATTGAAAATTTTGCTAGACGCACTAACTTTGGGGTTGACACCTTCCCAGTAGAAAAGAGTAAAACAAGCAGTGCGATGGGTGTTGAAAAACCTGTGGGGAGACAGGTGTTCAATAACAAACTTCATGTAAAGACGACTCAGATATCGATGAAGTAGAGAGGAAGTACTTACTCAAATTTCAGTTACTACGTTATGTCCACCGGTACCATCCAGTGCTAACACGAGTGGCAGGGCCTCAGCATGCTGTTGTACGTTGCGGGAACGTGTTTTCAACGTTCATCCAGTCAATGAATGGGGAGATTCAGTAGGCACTGAACTTGGTCCATTCCAATTCCGCCACATTTCTCCGAGAAAAGATTAAAGACACAAAAGAGACCTTTCCATGAGCTCAGGGTACGTGATTCCAGACCTCCAAGTACTTTTGAGGCTGAAAGAATACAGACACAAGACCTTTCATAAGCTCGACATGTTGCTATTTTGTTTGTATACTTACGTAGAAGACGTCGACGTAAGTAGTAGAAAGAAGAAACTACGGAGAAACCCCATAAGTATCTGTATTCTAACATTTGGCATGATTCGTTTCCCGAGAGCCCCTATCGTTCATGATATAGTATGTATTCTTCCGAACACCGATGGCGACACGGAGAAGTTGGATTGCACCCTATTGCACCCTGGTTTGAAACTTGTTAAACCGTTTGGTAGGAGACTTCAGCTTCAGCAGGCACGCAATGGATAAATCAGATGTTCTCATGGAAAAACAGGATCAAAAATGAATTCTGAATAGCGTAGAGAAGAAAGACGCTGATATGGATATGGATAAGTATGTAGTTTAATTGATGGTTATGTACTACTAGCTAGCTCGAATAGTACAAGACTGTTCATATGTATTCCAACATTTATCATAAGTCTCCGTTTGCGTCCCGAGAACTCCTATCACATTGTTCATGACATAGTTATGTATTCTCCCGAGAGCTGATGGTAACACAAGACGGACAGCTGAATTGCACCCTGGCCTCAAAATCACTATTATACCGTTGAGAAGCAGGCACGCGGTGGATAAAAGTCGACTCGACCTCCGTCTGGAGAAACAGAAATGAATGAGCAGTGCCACGCATATTAACAGTGATAGGTCAAAAATCAATAGCGTAGATTTACAGGGTTCAATGAGCTATACGGAGACCTTGTTTCTCCCTATCTAGCTCGAATAGTACAAGATTGTTTAGTGTTAACATTTATATTCTCAATTCAAGTTACTGCGCGCATTTGATTCCTTCTGCTCTTATCCCTCTCGCATCAACTGCCCTAGATCCACCAACTTCCCTTCACTCGTCAACGCAGCCTGTATAAACGCAACATCCAACAACGCATCTTTCGGATCACCGGCCTCGAACCCCTCCACACCATCAATCTTTGCAAAGAACGCTCTAAACTCTTCCTGTACACCTATAATCGGGAATCTGAAACTCTCTTCCGTTTCCTCTACTTTGTCCTCCTCGGAGCCCTTTTTTACGAGCTTCTTGATAAGAATCTTGATCCCACCCTCTGCATCATTAGCATGGTTCACCGACAACCAACCATCAGTTCCTGTGATCAGGATGTTGTCCGCAGGAGGTTTGGTCGGGACGGGGGAAGCGAATGTCATTTCGACGAGACCATGTACGTCGGGACCGGCGCGGACGATAGTGTGAATCGTATCGTGTGGAGCAAGATATTCTTTGGTAAGAGAAGCGAAACCGGAGACGTGTGTAAGAGTCAGGTCGGAGAGGATGGTACGTAACACGGCAACCGTATGCTGGAGCAGGTGGGTGATTCCATGGAATTGGGTTAAAACTCTATTGAGAGGTGAAGTAGCGGACAGATGGTACTCACCACGCCTCCGTCAAGCTAGATCAGCAGACAAATCACGCAATGAGCGTTTCACAACCATTCATTTTAGAGTTCAGGTCTTTACTTACTAAAAACCCGCCTTGGTACTTTTCACCAATAGTTAAGTAAAGTTACGAGAGAAATGAAACTTATTCCAACTCACATCCGGAACCGTCCTCCACGGCGTTTTGTACCATTGCGAGCTCTTGTCGATGTAATTGTACACAATCGCTTTGAAAAACGCGACTTTACCAATAGCTCCCGATTTCACCAACTCTCCAGCTTTCATATACGCAGTCTCCACTTCATAATTCTCCGCAACACGCCAAACGAGCCCTTTCTGGGTGTACTTTGCAGCTTCTTTGATTAGGCTTATACCCTTTGCAACGTCAGGTGCGATAGGTTTTTCGCTTAGTACGTGTTTCCCTGCAGCCAAAGCTTTAAGTACAATCTCTGGTTGTACCGTGATCGGTAAGACGATGATGACGGCTTTGATATCAGATCTCTTCAACAGAGCATCCAAGTTTCTAGAGCTGTCAGCATCGAAGTAGATCTCTGGAGGTGATTCGAGCTTGAGCAATTCAGATGCAGAGTGCGACAGCTCGCTCGAGCTCTTCTCCGATCTAGAATACACGGCTTTAAGAGGTGGAGCAGAGTCTCCGAGAGCTTTGAGAGCAGGAATGTATGCTATTAAGGAGAGAAGGGGGAGAATGGTGAATTTTCGGCAAAGATAATGATTGGGTTTTATGGTTGACGATCAAATAAACGAAAAGACTGCAACGGTATGGATACTTACCCTGAGTGGCAAATAATCCGGCCCCGAGGATAGCGATTCCAGAAACCATCAAATCTACAAGTTGCTGGGGTTATTGATGGGGAAAGGTCAGTGGGAGTCGATAGTCAAGCGTGTGTGTAAAGAATTAACTTGCAAAGGGAAGATTCGTGACAGTGTCACGTGTCTCTCCTCCGATATTTCACCGCAGGTGATCACGACCGCAAGGCTCTATCCGACGGACAATCCTCGGACATGCTGTAAGTCATTCGGACAATTTTTTGGGCCTTAAGAGGGCGCGTCGTTCCATCCTCCCAAGGAAGGGATTCCCGGGTCTTTCCAACCAGCTCTTGCAGACTGTCTCTCACTCACTGTCATGGATTCCAACTCGACGAAAAAACTACCTCAGGGCTTCCTTTGGGGATTCGCCACAGGCAAGTGACCAAGTTCCTTCTCTCTCGACGTTTACAGAACCGATGTACTTATTGACTCCGCGGGGGACGTAGCAAGCTTCCAAATTGAGGGTGCAACCGATACCGACGGTCGAGGCAAATCCATTTGGGATGACTTTTCTAGGACGCCCGGAAAGATTCTCGACGGACGAAACGGCGATGTAGCGACAGACTCGTACCGACTCTGGGAGGAGGACGTGGCTTTGCTCAAGCGCTACGGTGTCAAATCTTACAGGTTCTCCATCTCCTGGTCGAGAATCATCCCTCTCGGTGGAAGGAACGACCCCGTCAACCCTAAAGGAATCGAGTTCTATTCCAAGTTGATTGACAAGTTACTAGAGAATGGGATTGTGCCTTTTGTAGTGAGTTTCGGAGCTTGTTCATGCCAACAGTGTTTTGTCCTTTGCAAAGTAATAATCTTTCTTTTCACGTATCATAGACTCTTTACCATTGGGACTTGCCTCAAACACTTCACGATCGATACGGAGGCTGGTTGAACAAAGAAGAGATTGTAAAGGACTACGCTCGTTATGCGAGGGTATGTGTCTTTTCACCCCCCTCTTTCGTCGTAACCTCGGAACTATGATTGCTCTGGCTATTCATTCCCTTCATTACCAAGAACTCTCACTGACGACACCTGTGTCTATCTAGGTCTGTTTCGAATCCTGGGGTGATCGCGTCAAACACTGGTACGTCCTTTCCTATTCTGGCTCGAAAATCTTTCCAAACGATCCTCGCACTTTCGTAACCTTCTCTTCTCTTCTTGCTTGGCTGTTTCTTTCCTTTGTTCGTCCATCCTTTCGCACTCTATGCTCCTGAGCCCGTTTGGGTCATTAATCCCAGGTGGATCTTCCGAAGAGGTTAAATTTATCCCATCGGAGTGGCTCTAGGGGATCATCCGCCCAAATGTTTTTTCTTTGAGCTTCTAGGGTCATTAGTGATTTATATTGCCTCTATTACTCAATTTTACGAGATCTATCAGACATCTATTGCTGTCTGTATGTTTCCCAGCTGTACATCTGATTCGTTCCCTTCGTTGCCGTGACGTTGTGCCGTCCTGTCTTCTAAGTGGTAAATTTTCCGAAAAGGATCCGTAGTGCAACCGCAGCTAAAACGGACATTGATGCAGATGGATGTAGCTTTGAAGGAAAACTTTTCTTGCTTTTTTGCATACCGTTGACATAGCAAAACCGAACGGCAGGCATACCTTCGAGCTTGTTATTTGTTTTTTCTCTTCGTCATGATGTCCTAACTGTTTCATATGGACACTAATACCTATCTCCTAATAGGTTGACTATGAACGAGCCCTGGTGTATCTCTATCCTTGGTTACGGACGCGGTGTCTTCGCCCCCGGAAGGTCGAGCGACCGTGAACGTTCACAAGAAGGAGATTCGAGTCGGGAACCCTGGATGTAAGTTATCCTTACTTGGAAATTGTGAGTCCGGACGATCTAAATCCGACCTCTTACTCTATTTTTAGTGTTGGCCACAGCGTCCTCCTTGCCCATGCTAGTGCAGTTAAAGTATATCGAGAAGAGTTCAAGGCCAAGCAGAAAGGTCAAATCGGTATTACTCTCAACGGGGACTGGCAGATGCCTTGGGACAATTCACCTGAGAGTGCGTTCTCTTTCCTTTGGTTTCCCCTTGCTTCTTCTTTATGGCACAATCACTCTACTATGTATATCATATCTAACAAACGTCCCTTAAATAGACATCGAAGCAGCTCAACATGCCTTAGACGTAGCCATCGGTATGTCTCTATCCCCTGTATACCACTAAAGACCGAATCAAATTCTAACCGGAACCACTCAAATCCCGTCTATTATATATAATCGTTCTTTACAGGTTGGTTCGCCGACCCGATCTACCTCGGCCACTACCCACCTTACTTGCGGCAAATGCTCGGAGACCGTATGCCCGACTTTACCCCAGAGGAGCGAAAGCTTGTTCATGGCTCTTCGGATTTCTATGGCATGAACACCTACACCACGAATTTGTGTCGTGAGTTATCCAATCCATCCAGAGTTACTTCTTTTTCCTTGGTTTTTCCTTCCTATTTATCGCATCAAGATATGCATTTCACCTACCCAAATGCATCATTTATCTATTCGTTGATTATTGCGTGCTCTCGCATCGTACCTGTGTACCTGGGATGGCTCCTTTGGTGTTCCTGACTAGTTTTTAACTCTTTTCATTCATTCATTTTTATTGTCCTAATTCAACTCACTCTCCCTTCTTCTCATTTTGTTCCTCCTGAACCGCGTTTGATTTTACGGTCATGGGGCACTGTGGCCACCTGCTTCCGCCTTCTTTATATTCACTACCTTAACTACTGATGACTCGTGCTCACTATGCCGTTTTTTGCTTTTTTGATACTTTTGAAAACAGGTGCCGGCGGAGACGATGAGTTCCAAGGATTGGTTGATTATACGTTCACGAGACCTGATGGGACGCAACTCGGGACACAAGGTAAGTGCATCAAGTGCATCAAGGTTAAACCATAGGGATACCATTGAACTAAATATGTTCTCTTGTAATTTTTGAACGCGCTCGCAGCTCATTGCGCTTGGTTGCAAGATTGTGAGTTTGCTTAGAGATTTGTGGTCTGTGGATCTAGCTGGCTTATTGATGATGGTTCTCCTCTAGATCCTCAAGGATTCCGCTCGGTATTTTTTTACGTATCTACTAAACTGGTATTCATCTAATCTCCACTCAAGCTCTTGAATTATCTCTGGAAAGTAGGCCATCCATCCTTCTCTTCCCCCTAGTAGTTACTAAGCGCATTCTCTGATCTTTTCACTCTTTCCCCTCCCTTGTACTAGCGCTACCACTTGCCGATATACGTTACCGAGAACGGTTTTGCCGTCAAAGACGAAGACGCCATGCCTCGAGATCAAGCTCTGCAGGATACCGCTCGTGTCAACTATTTCAAAGGAACGACGAAAGCGTTACTCGAAGCTGTCCTCGAAGACGGCGTAGATATTAGAGCTTATTTCCCTTGGAGTTTGTTAGACAATTTCGAGTGGTGGGTTTTTTGGGTCTCAGAGAATGAGCCCTTTCTGATTTATGAGTTTATTCAATAACGACGCTTTTCTTGATATAGGGCCGATGGATATGTGACGCGTTTCGGTCTCACATACGTCGATTACGACACGCAGGAACGTTATCCTAAAGAATCCGCTTGGTTCTTGGTTAATGTACGTATACCCCCACACCTTTCTTTCTCCCTCTGGTCTGCAGACTAATCTCCGATTTTTTTTACTTATCTCACTTATTTGTTACAGTGGTTCAAAGATCACGAGTACGTCGATCAACCCAGATTAATCCGTGATTCAAGTTCGACTAGCTCTGTCACGAAGAAATCGGGTATCGTCAGCCCCTCTGTCACTGGTTCTCTCAAAGCTATCAACCCCAATGGTCAAGATAAAGCAGACGTTTCAACGTTTGGAAAAGTTAAAACCTTTTTGATGAGTTTGGTGAAATGTGGGGCTTGAAGAAGAAACATTGCACTTTGCCGGAGAAATTGACAAGACTGGTAGGCATTGATTCTTCTTCTCGTCTTCGTTTGGATGTTGACTTGGGTCATCCCAGCTGGCTATTGTGTTTTGCTTTGAATTTTACGACTTAGGTTATGACAAGATTTTCATTTGACATCATCATCGTCTTTCCCCCCTCCTGAATGATTGAACTTTCAGAACCTCACCGAATCGAGATTCCGTGCTGTATTGTACAACTATAATTTTTCTTAACATACAGTACAAGACTTCCATTGCTTTTTTTTTATGTGTCCTCTGTGTAATTCTATAACGCCCCCTTCCCCCGGTATTGCCCTTTCTGATTCTCGTCGGTATATGTACTCTTTTGTTCTCATAAATCCTGCCAACTCCCTCGGTCTTGCTTGTACTTCGTATAATCTATTTTAAAATGGTAGAATTTTTGGTCGTGTAACGGTCGTTGGATGGTTTGTGGAAGTCATTTCTGAGAGCCGACACAACCACGTGTATGTGCCATCTTTTCGGCCCGTGATCGTTCTTCTAAATTTACAACTCCGAATGAGGGTTAGGTGACGTATCGTCCTGTACTGTTACCACTTCTTCCTCCAGGCTTCATTCCAATCAACCGCCTTTTTTGACAAAGATTTCGACGTCAGATTACTCAGTGACTACCGAGCCGAAGGCGGGTAAGGGCGCGCACATGGTCCAGATGACGCATGAACAAAATCAACTACATGTAGTGGGCGGCAGGGAAACTTAAAGAGTTAAGGGGTGTCAATCCGTCAAGTAGGAGGGCGCGATTCTATATATGTCCACCAACAATAGAATCCCATTACTGTCCGTTCCTTCTTTCACTTATTTGCCGCTTTCAAAATTCAGGTGTTTAAACAGCTAAAACTACATACGTCTGTCAAAGTTTGACAACTTTTCGACATGATAGGTGGAGTTATAGGCTCAACTCATGTCTACTCGCGACCTATAGTTCGTGTCCTGATCGGGACATCATTAAACTTAAACCGCATTTTTAGGGCGACACCAATACGGGATAATTGAGGACATCGACTTCTTCTACGATTTATAAGAAGTATGCTCCTGGTTAGCTTAATTGTGGTTATTTATCTTCATTCGGGAATTAAGATAACGCGACCAATACAGATTCTACGAGGGACCTTCCCGAAAGCGGTGTAATCTGGTTAGGACATCGGTCAAGGAGGTCGGTCTCTGACTCGGTCATCGGCCAGAAATAATCCGGATGGAGATTCTTGGTCATTCGACCTGTACAAATCAAATACTACTTGAACCCAAATGTTTCCGATGCTCGACTTGGTCCCCCCATCACTTTCTCGTGAGTCTGACGACCACCAAGACTAATTTTCCTTTGGGGAGATTTCACTTTTGGACTCAAGGAGATGTCGATCGAATCGATTAAGAAAAATGATATACAGGTGGAGGAGGTTCCAGTACAACAATCAAAGGAAGGGGACATCACGCCCACACGACGATTCGATGGTGGTATGCGTGCATGGTGTACAGGTGTGATATCGTCATACACAGATCTGTCGTCGCTCTCTGACCGCGTTAAAACTCTCTGGGGTACTTTTGCAGTTGCTGGTGCATGGCTTGTTCAGTTCTGTGTCATGGGTCTACCGATGTCTTTTGGGGCTACAGAAGCTTTCTATGCTACAGTTTATCTAACTGGTTATACTCCCTCAGAGATCAATTGGATAGGTATGCATATAACATCGTTTTCCGTACGTGCTTCAGAGCCTTAATGAGCTACTTCTCATGGGTTAGGCTCTCTCCAACTATGTCTTATGTTTATCCTCGGATTCGCAGTTGGTAAATTGTAAGTTGATCAAGTCGTAGGTAACTATCATTCTATAATTTTCGTTTCAGCTTTGACGCTGGATATTTTCATACAATCGCAATAACAGGATCCACGATATTTCTATTTGGGTAAATTCTTGACTCTGGGTTCTGTACCTGAATAGTCTGACACCTACTGACTTCCATATTATTACGTAGAATTTTTATGTTATCTCTCGCACAGGAAAACCAATATTATCAAATTTTCCTCTCCCAAGGCCTGACTATGGCCATTGGCAGTGGTATCGTCTACATCCCTTCTTCCTCCGTCGTCTCCCATCACTTTAAACAACGCCGGGCCCTAGCTATGGTACGTCTCTTGTCTTGTCACTTCGTTCATCTGCACCGCAACCAATTACCATATTATCATTGATCATTCCTGCTTCTCGGTCTACATTTCTCTCTCTGACATGCCATATGCATAAACAATATTCAGGGCTTCATAACCACCGGAAGTGCAGTCGGCGGTTTCGTTTTCTCCACCATGTTCAATCATTTCTTCGACAATAAAAAAATCGGGTTCAAGTGGGGTATCCGTATCTGTGCCTTCCTCTGCTTGGTTTGTCTGATCGCCGCCAATCTTCTTATGCGAACGAACTACCCTCTACGGAGAATTGATTCAAAAGCTCCTGAGACTTCTCAGAAAGACCTGTCATCTGCGCCCACGAAACCGAAACCGGGCAGTCTACAGTTCGTCTTAAACCTCCTTCGTAACCCATCCTACTCCCTCAACATCTTTATCGCCTTTCTCATCGGTCTCTCTTCCTATGCACCTGTCTTCTCAATTCAACTCTTTGCTTCTTCCTTCCCCCAAAATCAACATATCTCCCCTGGTTTACGTACTTATCTTCTTGCATTGATCAATCTGGGAAGTATAGTTGGAAGAACGGTGCCTGGGATTATCGTCGACCGACTCAACAGTAATACTAAACTTGCTAGTGTTGCTAGTGATAAACAGGCCTCTAGGAAAGAGTTCAACGCAGTTTTTATGGTGTTCGGAGTTTGCATGACGGCAGCTGGTGTGGTTGCACTTTGTATGCCTCTTTGTACCAGAGCAGGGTCGATTGTCGTGTTTTGTGTGTTGTATGGGATTTTTCAGGGGTCTTGTAAGTGTTCTTCTCTTCCTACATCTTGAACAATTCTTGATTTCAGACGACTAATGGTCCCTGTTGGTAGCTACGGCCCTGTTTATACCTAGCGTTATTTCGTTGGATAAAGATATGTCGACTGCCGGGTGAGTTCCACTTGATTACTTGTTATTGTCCTATACACCTTAAACTAATCTTAACACTTACTCATGTATTTTTGTCTCAAGAGTTCGAATAGGCGTCACCTCCGTCCCTTTAGGGATCGCTTTCTTAGTCGGAACACCTATTGCTGGGGCTGTCGTTCAACATCGGGGTTCTGCTGAGGATCCGGATTGGTGGGCTGGGGCGATATATACTGGGGTGAGTTGTGGTTTTATTCATTTCCACTGGCATGGAGCATGTTGCAACGCCATTTTGATTCTTTATGGGACGCATAGGTTTTACTCCTAACAGCCGCAGCACTGTTGTTTGTCTTACATGGGATGCAGATGAGAGAAAGAAGGAAAGAAACAGAGAGGTATGCGCGAATGACTGACTCAGAGACGCAATCATCATGAGAAATGAAAGCTCAGAGAATTCGGTTGAGATGAAATAATGATCATGAACCTCAAGCTAGCCAGTATGATGTATCAATCAGCTTTGGAATTTGACGAGATTTTGTATGTATTTATCTGACTTACCATTATAATAGGAAACTGCTTCCTCGTTGTAACTTGAGTACATATCTTTCCTATAGCGGTTAATTCTTGTTCACACTTGTAGTGTCCAAAAAACGACCAACCAGCAAAAAATGTCATGTCTCACAACCGCCGGTTTTGACCTTTTTTCCCCACAAAACCTCTTGTATCCTGACAGGCCTCTAAGTTGATTTCTGAAGATTCATTTCTTACAATAGTAGAGGAGTCTTCACTCCAGTTTCTTCTCCACATCCACGACTTTATTAATCAACGAACCACTGATCCACGCATTTACTTCTGCGGCCTTGATCTTCTGCGGTCAATATTGCTCAGTGCATCTGCTCAATCTTTTGTTCCGTGCATATGACAGGGCTGTCCATTACTCAATTTTGCCTTACTGGCTCTTAGTGATCTCAGCTCTTTGAGTTACGTGATCCTCCTTACTAGTACTAGTAATCCACCTTCTGTTATGTTGATCTACTTACGGATCCGAGTCTACCCATTTATCCGGCTTGAGTCGTTTCACTTTTCTTCCTTTCCCGTCATGTCCTTGGGCCTGTAACCAGTTCTACCTGGTTTTAGTTCTATCTGGTTTTCTTTGCGCTTGTAATGTCGAGTAAACGCACACTACTAAGCATCCTTTAATATCATGTCTCACAACCGCCGGTTTTGACCTTTTTTTTCCACAATCCTGACAGGCCTCTAAGACGTCATCAGATTATTATCGTCAACTCTCTCGGATTTCGTGTTTATTTCTGCCTTACTAATCTCTTCTTCTGAGTCGTGCTATGACTGAACCTCGCTATCAGGTTAGGAGTTATCAGATCCCCGGATTTTACATTAACTTCCGCGAGGGACCGGTGAGCTATACGGAAGAATTATGGATGAGTAATTGATATCTGGCGGCCTGGAGTATTGATGTGTCGCTTTGTCTAATCGAGTCTGGCGTAGGGCTTAGCCCACTCAGCAAAGGGTATAAAAACCGATTGTAGTCGTGGTTTTGAAAGACCACCAAGAAACAGAAACCCCACAACTTCAGTACACATAACAACTTCGTTACAGAGTTCAACGTTTTCCACCATGACCTCTTCCCTCCTCAACCCGCTCAAGATAGGACCATACACCACTCGAAACAGGATTTTCATGTCTGCGCTCACGAGGAATCGTTCCGTACCGACGAACGTACCCAATGAATTGAATCTGGAGTACTATAGACAGCGTGCTAGGAGCGCCGGGCTCATTGTCACGGAGGGGATTCTAGTCGCGCAACAAGGGTAGGTGTCAATGACAACGACCTTGACCGTTTGTTGAGTGATGTGATACTCAAACACTGACACTATTCAATCTGAACAGGTCTGAGTGGCCTCATGCTCCTGGAATTTGGTCCCGCGAACAGGTCGAAGCTTGGAAGAAGGTCACGGACGCGGTTCATGCGGAAGGCGGGTTGATATACGCTCAGGTATGATCCGAAAGTTATCGCGTTCACCCTGCGCCTTTGCTTATTAGTATAAAAATTCTCCTTTACGAAAATAGCTTTGGCACTGTAAGTAGTCTGTCAGATGCCACCTATCGACTACTCACATGTTTGTTCGCGTTTTCAGTGGGAAGGGTAGCCCATCCCGAAGCCCCAGAGCAGATTGCCTCTGGTCAACCTGTTTACGCCCCATCGGCAATTGCTGCTCGTGGAGGCAAGTTCAGACACATTCCTGGTAAACCCAATGCTACATACGTGACGGTAAGTCAGAATTCAGCCCTCATCATTGAATGCAAATCCTCACGACTATATCCACTTCTTTCCGCGACCTTCAGCCAACCGAAATCGACGATCCCAAGAAACTCGTTGCGCTCTTTAAGAAAGCCGCCATCAATGCTAAAGAAGCCGGGTTCGATGGTGTAGAGTATCACGGTGCGAATGGGTATCTACCTACCCAATTCCTTGACTCTACGGCGAACCATCGTACCGATTCATACGGAGGATCCATCCAAAACCGAGCTAAATTCGTTTTAGAGTCTTTAAGCGAATTGAGCGAAGTTTGGGGTCCAGAGAGAGTAGGTATTAAGATATCTCCTGGTGGAGGGTATAATGATGTTGGTGAGTGGGATTTCGATCAATTTTGAGTTGGGAGTGTGTTCTTTGGTCCTGATTTGTCTTGATTTTTTTCTACTTAGGTATGCCTCTGGAAGAAACAATTGAGACATTCTCCTACCTTATTCAAGAGATCGACAAACTCGGCATCGGATACATCACCCTCACTCGATACGGTGAAGCCCTCGATCCCATTATTGACGGCAAGCGTCGTGGTACACCTCACGACATTGTAGCAACTTACGGTCCGCTAGTCAAAAACCCCAAGACTGTAGTACTTGCCAACTCCGGATTTACGCCAGAGGAAGGAGCGCAGCACGTTTCAAAGGGCTCTGCCGCAGCCATAGTTTATGGAATGCTTTGGATAACCCATCCCGACCTGGCAAGGAGAATCCAGGAAGGTAAACCGCTTGATGGACAATTGGACATGGGTGGATTGTATGGGCATTATCCACCGTATCCCCATAGTGAGGATCTAATGAAGGGAAAGCAGTTGGAACAGTTGAAGGAGGATTTAAAGAAGGGCTATACTGACTACCCTGATGCAGTGTAATATCGGATGACATAGAATATAGAATATTCTAGGATTACAAGGATGGCTATATTTGATAATTAATAAACAATAGTTTTCTCTGCCTCGGCATAGCATGTCGACCCAAGTGGGTACCAATGCAGTTATGGTCAGCGGACCTGATACATGTTTAGTCCAAATAAATAAAGCGCCTATTCGGTATTCTCGAACTATTTGTCCAGTGATGATACGACCAGGAGACAATGCTGCCAGGTACTCAAAGAGGAAGTTTACTTGGAATCCCAAACTCGTGGCAAGTTGGCAACTTTGTCCAGAAGTATACACCTACATGAAAATCTTGTTACATTTGAATGAACGCCACTGGGCGCTTCATGCTTGTATTACAGGCACCGATGCTCTCGGCAAAGACTTGTGGGAGTTCAAAGTAACCATGTGTTATTGTACTCTGAGAGTATTTAAGTATCACTCCATTTTGCTAAACCCCAACATCATCTTTATCAAACTGATCGAAGCAGTTATAGTGCTATTTATCAACGAAAGAACACTGTAACTTGAACGACATCTACATCCCCTAATACATTGCCAATTGCTCCTCCATCAGCCTCCTCTTCCAACATTTCTGTTGACACCACTTTGAATATTTCCTCACTCTCATGTTACCTACCCCTACAGAAGAGTACATGTCAAGTACAACAGATATAGGGGCTGAGCCAACTGGCGAGAATCGAGAACAACAAGAGCAGCCGATGGAGAATCAGTCAGAAGAGGTCGCACAAGGTTTGCAGAATCCTGATTAAATCTCGGTTGATAACTCTCTCAATCAACTATTTACAGCAGATTCCACGCTAGGGATGCCTGAGGAGCAGGGTATCTTTAACAATGCTTATAGTATGAGATATGGAAGAAGCGGGATCACGCAAGGAGGAGATGGACGGGGTACGCCTCTAAGAGGCTGGGAAAATGCACACGACATGTCATTTACGGACACAACGGTGACTATTGCTGGAGAAATTGTAGATGACACAACTCACAGCCTTAACCCCCCGGGGACCACTACTTCTACCCCCATGCAACACTTCTCCAGAGCCCATTATATCGACTTTGAGGGAGTGGAAATGGATTTTATTGGGGGGAGAAGGGTTCGGAGACAGCCCACAAGCGTTCCACAGAATATGGCAAACTCAGGGCCACAGAGTGCCATGTTAAATCAAACGTTTCCTGGTGTACATTATGGTTTTCCACACCCTGGTAGTGCACACCTGAACTCTATGCCCTTCGGCAACTATAGCCAAGGGGTTACAGATTGTGAGTTATTGTATCTGCATGTAACGAAAAATTAGAAGTTTACTGATTTCCAATCGTAATAAATGAAATAAGATCCAGTCATGTCTTCGCAAACACAAGTGACTTACAGGCAGACTGAACATTTCTCTTCACCTTTGGCTCCAACCCACTTATATGATAGGCAAAATCAGGCTTTGCCTTCTATGAGGGACCACACTTATCCCACGGAATCGTATGTCCACTACTCAGAGCAACGTATGATGGGTTACTCCCAAGCTTCCCAGTATCCATTACCCCAAGAGCAAGCAGACAGTCGCAACATTGGTACATACACATCAATGGTACCGGTAAGATTTGTTTTCACTTCCGAAAAAGCTACGATCTGACAGCCTCAGTCTAGCAGAACACAGACTATACAATGCGTGAAGACAATCCAGAGAATACGTTCTCGCAGAGGTCGTACGCCAGGAGGTTTTAGGAAGTATTTTTTGCCGAATGATTCCCGGAAGGTTTGGCTTATCAATTCTCGCGGCACTGGGCACGGAGCGGGCCTCAGCCGAAATTCCACTCAATCTCCGACAATATCGCCGTGTTTCCGTTACTATTACATATATGCGAGTTCGTCAAAGGCCTGTATTATTCAAAATTATATTCAGGAGACTGCTGTAATCAGCTCTGGATCTCTGGGCGACACAATGCACCCGAAAGGTCGCAAACGACTGGGGATATAATTAGTTATAAATTTGAATGTTTGACTTGAACTCACCTGACAGGACCCCCTTCAGGCTGATACTTTGGAAAAACCACTTTGCCATCCTCAATCTTGGCAGAAATGTCCAATGTCGCAGTGCACATTGCTAGCGTTATATACAAGGAAATTTCAGCAAGGAAGCGTCCGGGGCATATCCTACATTCCAGTTCAGAGTCAAGTTAGCAGTGCTGTAGATTACTTGGCTTACCGTCTTCCAAAACCAAATACTATTTCCCTTGGATCTGGCTCAGGGTTGGATCCAAGAAATCGACCAGGATTGAAAGTTTCTGGATCAGAATAAACCTCGGGATCCCTGCTCATTTTCCTGTACCCTCGGCAAAGATTCAAATTCATATTCTTCCCGAAGAGTAAATGTCCCTACCAAATATTTGAGAAGACTATAGACGATTTTGGTATGAAATATCCGTCGTGAATATCATCCACCGTAGTTGCATGAGGAAGCCCTAAAGAAGTGAGCAAGAAGTCATTTAACAATGTTTGAATAAGACAGAAAGGTAATTCAGACCATTAGGCACAGCAGGATGATACCGCATGACTTCCTTAGTCAAAGCCTCGAGATACGGTAAATGATCGCGGTCTTCAAAAGTTGGAAGCCGGCCTTTTCCAACAACGGGATCCATTTCAGCTTGTGCTTTTTTCTGAACATCTGGATAAAGGCACATCATGAGGAAGTATACGTGGACAGCGATCGCAGTTGTTTCTCCACCACCTATTAAGAAATTTTTAGTGTAGTGATCACAAAAGATTGTTCCAAAAAATTAAATACCTCCGAACATAGATCCTGCTGCATGCATAACAATGTCCTCCTCTTCCGATGATAGATGTTTCTTTAACCAATTTCCGGCAAAAGAGTCTTCGGCAGTGCCTGCTGCCTTCAAGTTTCTCATTTGATTTTACTTCGACAAAGATAGAAACAGTAGATACATACCAATTGCTCTTTGACAAAGTTGAACGGTGTTTTGACCATGATGCTGTAGAGGGGTCTCCAGAGTCTCGCAGTTCTCTGAAATCCAGCTCCAGGCATCCATTCTGGAACGTATTGTACTGCAAAAATAAGATTCAGCCCTCTTGAATTACGGTTAAGCTGCATATACTAACAGATAGGTAGCTGATTAACCATAAATCTCGATGGAGAGCATCCTTCATTAAAAGATTGCATAGCAGTATTCCCTGCCTTGATGAATTCATCGTCATGGTCCTTTGCCCGGTAGCCATAAGCAACTCGAAGAATGATAGCTCCTGCATGTCTGCTCGCATTTTCAGCATGATCAATGAATAAGTGGCACATTTAGAAGATCTCACTGGAAGCAATGGTCGAAAAGGTTCTCCGGAGATTCCAATACACGTTTGACAAAATGTTTTGCGTGACTTTCTTCTTGGGACCAGTAGTTCCTTAAGCTAGCCATGTTCCCTAATTCATTGTGAAATGTTTTACGGTATGAACGAAGTCTGGGACCGTATTCTGTAAAGGCCATTGCATTTTCCCATCCCATGAGTTTGACGGGCATTGTAGGTCGGGGCCTAGAAGAATAGATAGTGCTCTTTTGGTCCATAAGCTCGATCGCCTTCTTGTATGAGTTGATGACAACAATAGTGACTCCAAATGTAGAAGCGGAAACAATCGGACCTGACCAAAAGATCTGTCGGATGAAGCTTGGTAAGGTGTAAAGAGTTACTCACCATACTTATCAGCCCACTCTCCGTATGTTTTCCAATCATAAGTGGATGGGAGATCAAAGAGGTTGCCAAGAAAAAAGTGCTTTTCAGGACCTGGAGGTAGAGGTGGACTCTTCTTGTGGGTCAAAAGATACCCAAAAGTTGTTGCAAGAAAAATCACGGCGGTGATGATGAAGAGTGACATGAGGGAACTAATGTGGGCATAATACGCCCAAGGTAAATACCTCTTTTGTTATATAGCACCAAAAAATTTAATAAACTACGAAGTCATCGGAAGATCGGTATCAACGATTCTCTATGATGAGTCCTCCCTTTCTGGTATAGGACGAGCTACATTGTGAGCGTGATGGACCAAATCCAGAAGTAATCTAGAAGCGACCTTTGTAATCGATCCGTGACTAGTCCAGTTGCGCGATTTCGAAAAAAAAAGAGCGATTTCCAGGCTCGAATTGCATCCGAGAAGAATGTTCTACTGACTCAGCCTGATTGGTTAACATTCGTGTATCCCATGTTGGAGTCGGTGAATATTTTTTAATGTGTGCAAAAAGAGGATTCCTGTGAGGCAAGTCCGGTTAATAGATTCCTCCTCCTCCTCCTCCTCCTCCTCCTGCATAACACAAACTTCCCAGCATTTCTCCCCTTTCTTAACGGGTGAATACAATCTTATATGTCCTGGAA